>WSXT02183522.1:0-20827 GCA_011762715.2 Neuroterus valhalla | reverse complement strand
ATTATTTGTACTACCTCCTTGTACATTCTTACATTAAAATTGAATAAATATTGGTAAAAAGCAGAAGCCGCGAAAACACTTTGCCAGCCTTATTCTCAAAAGGTTCTTCGTGCAGTCGCACAAAATTTGACATACATTTATGAATTTTTGGATAAGGCATGTAGCCTTATAGCATGGTCGCTCACAAGGGAATTTCTAGTCCTCAGTGAGTCCACGTTCAGTGTTATTCACGAAGATTAGTTATGACCTGAATAGACTTGTAAATTTCCTGATTCAATCTATCAAATCTTTTATATAATAAATATGAGATTCAATTTATTTTTGATTCACCAAGCAAGATTTTTCATAAATTCTCATTCTTTACCTGAATATTCCGCAGAATCTGGATTACTCAACGTTCCCCAGAGCCCGATTGTTTTTATTTTCTTAGACTTTTTTCTACCTGAATATATTATGAGAAAAATTCCTTTCAGTTGTGCATTTCCTTCAAAAGCAAGGTTGAAAGCATAATTTTCTTACTAATTACTTCGCATAAAGTGTGCTCATGAATTATCCAACTGCAATAAAAATTCGAGAAATTCTGAGAGCTCTCTTGTAAAGTATTAGTTGAATTAGCAGAGTCTTTCCTATGCTTTCAGCCATACATTATTCAGATACCACTGAACATTCTGCGGACCGATTATATCTCAATTAAAAGTTTTTTTATGATATGATATTTTCCACGCTTCTAAATTGAAAAAATGAATTTCAATTTGATAAGAAAAAAATACAATTATATGTATTTATTTACTCTCCATCTGACAATAATTTTTATTTTTTTGAGACGGATTTTCCACATTTAATAATGAAATCGCATATTCAAAAACTTCCCGAATCCGATAATTTTGAGCTCAATTATTGATAATTATTCAAATATACGTACCAAATAGTCAGATTATCGAACAAAAGAGATATTGATGTTGCACCGAAAATAGTTGTATTCTTAAACGATACAAGTTAGAAGAATATATTGAAGAAAAAAATTATTTACTTTAGAATGGTCTTCAAATATTCCTTTAAAATTTTTTTGATGGAATACGAAGTTTTTGTTTCATCGACAGAAATAGTATGGAATATGAAAAGAAAATCCATTTTGTGACCAAACGGTATGAGAAAGGGAAAATATGCTGAGAAACAAAATTGTTCACTTTAGAATGATATTCAAATTTTACTTCAACCATTTTTCGATAGAATAAGTAGTTTCTTTATCGGCGAGAATAGTTTTTGAAATGAAAAAAAATTCATTTTGTGGCCAAACGGTACGACATGGGGAAAATATGTTGTGAAAAAAAATGTCCAACCCAAGAATGATCTAAACATTTTTTCTGAAACATTTTTTGATAGAACCGGTATTTTTTTGTTTTTTTGAGAAAAATAGTATACAAAATAGAATATGAAAATCCATTTTAGGGCAAAACTGTACGAGATAGGAAAAAATATTAGCGAAGAAAATTATTAACATTGAGAAGATCTACAAATTTTTTTAAAACTATGTTCCCATGAGACGCATAGTTCTTGTTTTAAACGCTAAAAATACATTTTCAATGATGAATGCCAATTTTTCAAGAAAACTATATAAAATTTAGAAGAATGTTGGTAAGAAAAACTGTTTATTCTAAAACAATATACAAATTTCGATAAATATAAAAACGAGACTATTGAAATACATTTCTTCCAATGGCAATGCTTACTATGAATTAAAATATCATAACAGCTATAGAATTATTCATGAAAAATAATTTTTTTTCTTCATTTTGCTTCTCCTTTTTCAAAAGATTTATGAAAAAATGTAAGGGAGTACAAATTCCCCCCGCGAAGCGAGAGAGTCGACAGACGCACGCTTTGGGCGCGCTCAAACTGGGGACCCATTTTTTCAATTCAAGTTCTTACAGTTAAAACCTAATCTTTGCCAAATTCGTCTTTGTTGCACAATGTCAATTATATTGTATCTCCCGCAACTTGCATAGCTTGACAGTAAAATGAGATTTTATATTTTTCTTTCCTTTGCCGTAGAAAATTCAAAAAATTGTTGAGATAATATTGTAGGGCTCCTGGAATGCAAGAATTTTTTCTTACAGTCATTTTTTTTTCTTTCATATTTGAAACAGTTAAATTTTATGAATTTTTTGAAGTACAGTAAATATTTACAAAAAGTAATCTGTTTTGAATCCGAACGTTCAACAGTTCTCAAACAAAACAAGAAAAATCCTAAGAAAATAGATGATCTTTCAACAAAAATGTCTGAATTGGAAACCGACACAAATTGCAGGGCTCCAGATTAAGAACTATTTTTTTGCGAATAATCCTTTTTTTATCGAAAAATTAGGATATTTTATTTGGTATTTCTGAGTTTGTAGAAAAAGACTCCCCTTCTTTTTTTGAGCATTGGTCTCACTTTTCTAAGTACAATTTTTTATGATTTGATATCAAACTTCTTGTTGGAAGCAGAAGTATGTGAAATTTTTTGTTTTCTGTTCGAATAAATCTTTTTGTTGCACACCTTCATTTCAAATTGAAAGATATGTTCCTTGAAAAAAATATTTTTCATTTATCACATTTTGTGATAGTGGAAATCAAAGGATTGAAAAAAAAACACTTGAATTTACTGAATTTCCAATAAATCAATTTCGTTAAAGAAACCATAAACTAAAAATGTTTTGCAATTGAAAATCCTTTGA
This sequence comes from Neuroterus valhalla, assembly GCA_011762715.2. Taxonomy (NCBI): domain Eukaryota; kingdom Metazoa; phylum Arthropoda; class Insecta; order Hymenoptera; family Cynipidae; genus Neuroterus; species Neuroterus valhalla. The sequence goes on along the minus strand of WSXT02183522.1, from coordinate 18,110 downwards.
GCGATGAAATCGTGCAGCGAAAGGAATATCGAATTGAATGTTAAAATTCTGCTACCATGCAAGAAACTCAAAAGCACTATTGACACAATTTATTTACTGTGAAGTGAATTCTAATCAAGTAAAGAGAAGAAAAGGAAAAGAGAAATCCCAAAATGATCCTTAATGTTTGTACGGTACAAAAAGTACTATAAATTTATATATTATTCCTAAATTTATTTCAAAAAGCACTGAAAGAAAACAAATTTAACTAAAAATGGAGATTCTAAAATTTTGTTGTTACGGACTCCAATATCATTAATAGAGTATTTCATATTTGAACCTCAGTTATCTGCCGGTGACGCGATTTGGTCAGGCTTCCACCTTTCAAGCGAGGATGATATTGGCATTTTTGTACAATTTTAGAGCATGAGTGGAAAATGTTTTTGTCAAATCATTGCTTTTTTTATGTTTTCCATCCTTTCTTTTCCATACTCCCTCCTCCTTCTTCTTTCAAACTTCTGGCTTCTTCTACCCCTTTCATCCATTCTTCTTCCATTCCCATCTCTCGCAAAATTTTTTTCATCTTCTCTTGCCATCCTTCCTTCTCTTCTTTGTGTCTCATAAAACCATCCCATACATGCTTCTACGTCTCCTTCACTCATCCACAAACTCTGCATTTTCTCTTTTCATCCTTCTTCCAACAATTATTTTACTTCTTTTCCTAGTCTACAATTAACTTTTTTCGTCTATCTCCTTTTCCTTTCCTTGTCCCTCATCCTCTTCCCTCTTATAAATTTTCGAAAATGTTCCGGAGTCTTCTGGAATCTTTGTGAAATTATTTCAATCTTTGCGTGATCATGAAAATTTTCTACAATCCCTAAAAATCTCCTGAAATAGTTCTGGTGGTTCTGAAAATCTGAATAATTTTAACTGTTTTTATCAAAAGAAATATTCCTCTTATGATCACAATGTTCTGGAATCTTTTCAAATCTTTATGAGATGCTCTGAAGATTTCTGAACCTTTTCTGAAACCTTTAGAACTTTTTAAATTGTGGCCAGTCTTAAGAATCTTTTTAAATATTTTCGAATCGATGAGAGTTCTTACGGTTTTGAAATGTTGGAATGTGCGAAATCTTCGAAATCTTCTCAATTCTTTTTCAGTCTTGGGAATCTTTGTGAAATGTTGACCTTCAAATATAATCTCGAGGATGTCCTTATTCCTATCAGAGAATTCTTCACCAATTTTTGAAAACTTTTTTAAAATCTTGTAAATCTTCTGGAATGCACTGAATCATATCTGAATATGATTTTTAATTTGGGAAATCTCCTGAAATCTTTTGGATTCCTCTGGAATCCTTGTGACATTATTTGAACTGTTCCGAAACTGTTCCGGAATTTCGACTTCCGACTAATTTCATTTTATTTGTCAGCTTGATACACCATAAATCACAAAAATGTTATCATTTCGAAATATCGTAAGATAGACAAATGTTCAAATTAACAACTGAAAAACCCCTACTCTTCATACGCGCTTCTGGTACAAAAGTATTAGATTTTGACTACTAATCAGGAAAAATCCAGGGGAACTCAAAAATTCTGCTAGCGAATAATTCGTGGACACCCTAGGAATAAACTTTGTTGTCAAATAATGCAAAGTCGAAGCCCAGCTATTAATAAAAAAATTGGAAACAAATGAAAAATGTTAATCAGTTGTTCTTCTGAACAGCTGATTTCAATCAAAGCTTTTTCTCTTCAATTTTGTTTGCTTAAACCGGATTGTTAGAAAATAAACTCGCAGTCAAGAAATTTGCATGGAAGTTAGTTCGCCCTATTTCCAAGAGCCCCCGGAGTCATTTTTGCCCCTCAGGAGTCGTTAGCCACGGAAGCTAGAAGACAAAAAGCTTCGACTTGCGTTTTTCCGTTTTTTTCCTTCTCCCTCCTCCAGTTGTCGACGAGCAGCGGTGATACGGAAATCCGAGTTTTGTCGATCAAATGGTGCAGGATCGCAGAATTCTAAAGGTACTTGAATTCGAAAACTTCTCAGTGAGTTAAATGAATAAATAGGAAATTAAGGACCGCCAATACTAAACTATTCTAGGATTCTGATCAAGAATCCTAGCGAGAAAAAAAGGGGAGGAAATTTTATTGCAAGATTCCTGTTGACCACATGTTACCGACATAGGAACCTGCAGTGGTTCATGTCCATGCTTAGCTTCTAGAACATTCTTGGGATAATGAACAATCTTGGAGCTGTTTACATCCTTTGACCAAAAAATATTTATTCACAACGGGAAAAGAAACATCTATGTGAATCAGAAAGTCTTCAATTTCAAATGAGAATCAATGGCTTTCATCTTGAGAATAGAAGTTTCCAGCACAGATCAATAATGAGTGAGCCTGATACCTCTAGAGTTCTTTAAGTTCTCCGAGTATTGAGTAGATATTGCTCTTGGTGGTTCGGAACCCACCGTAAACTGTAGGTCCCCCTCACCCCTGAGTTAGTGGTTAGGTGTGCAAAGGAATAGAGAGGAGGTTATGCCGAGACTCTCAAACCCGTAACAGGGAGAGAGTATAAACAAATATTCCAAGATTCCAAATAAAGAAAATGACCTTCAAAAAAATTGCGAGTAGATGAGGACTTGTAAAGTATGGTGAACACTTGCACTAAATTATCCTGAAGTATCTCTTCGTATCTTGGACTACGTGAAATATCCTGAAGTATCTGGAAGTATCCTAAAGTATCCTGAAATATCCTTATATATCTTGAAGTATCCGGAAGTATTTTTAATTACGTGGAATATGCTGAAGTACATTGAAATATTCTAAAGTATCTTTAAGTATCTCAGAATATCTTGAAGTATCCTGAAGTATCTGAAAGTATTCTTAAGCATCCTTAAGTATCTTGGAATATCCTAAAGAAGTTTGAAATGCATGCAGTACCCTGAAGTGCATTGAAATGTTCTAGAGTCTTTCGAAGTATCCTGAAGTAATCTCAAGTATATTTTAATATTCTGAAGTATTTTTGAGTACGTAGATTATATTGACGTACATTAAAATATCCTCAATTTTCTTGAAGTATCTCAAAATTTCATAAAGTACCTTGAAATATCTCGAAGTATTTGAAAGTACGTGAAGTATCCGAAAGTATTTGGAAGTATGCTGAAGTATCTCGCAGTACTTCGAAATAACTTTAGATTTCCTAAAGTATCTTGAAATATCCTAAAGTATTTTGAAGTACCTGCAATATCCTCAAGTACATTGAAATGTCTTAAAATATTTTGGAGTATCCTGAAGTATTCTGAAGTATATTTCAATATTCCGAAGTATTTTTGAGTACATTAAAATATCCTGAAGTATCTTGAAGCATCCTAAAGTATCTAAAAGTGTCCTTAAGTATCCCAAAGTATCTTAAAATATCTGGAAGCATCCTAAAGTAATCTGGAGTATCTCGAAGGATTCCGAATTATATTGAAATATCCTATAGTATCTTTAATCATTCTGAAATATTTTTATGCAGGTGGGATATCATGACGTGCATTAAAATATCCTCAAGTTTATTGAACTATCTCCAAATATCATGTAGTATATTGAAACATCTCGAAGTATTTCGGCATACGTCAAATATCCTGAAGTTTTTAGAAGTATCCTGAAGTATCTCTAAGTACCTCGAAATTATTTGAAGTATCCTAAATTATCTTTAAATATCTTGAAGATCTCTGAAGTATTTTGCAATATGTGATATATCCTGAAGTATCTTTAGGTATCCTAAAGTATTAGGAACCATCCCGAAGTATTTTGAATTACGTGAAAGATGCTGAAGTACATTGAAATATCCTGATCTATCCAGAAGTATCCCAAAGTATCTTGAAGTACCTATAGCATTCTGAAGTACGTGCATTATCCTGATATAGTTTTAAATGTCCTAGAGTATCTTGAAGTATCCTGAAGTATCCTTGAGTATCCTAAAATATCTGGAAATGTCCTGAAGTATCTTGAGACATTTCAAGATATGCAAAGTATCTCAATGTATGTGAATTATCCAAACGTACTTGAAAATATCATGAAATATACTCTAGAAATGTCATATAATATCATGAAGCATCATAAGGTATCTTGGACTATCCTACAGTTGTTTTAAGTACCTGAAATATCCTGAAGTATGCGATGTTTCTTGAAAGTACGTTAATCATCCGAAGTATTCAAAAGCACCATGAAGTATTTTGAGATTTTCTAAAGTATCTTGAGATATTTCGTTGTATGTGAAGTATCTCGGAATATGTGAAATATCCTGATGTACCGCAAAATATTAGGAAGTATCTCGAAGTACGTGGAATATCCTAGGGTATATTTTGTATTTTAGAGTTTATAAGTTATCCTGACGTACTTCGAAGGATTTTGAATAATTTTGGAGTATCTTCAAATATTTTTTTGTACGTGGTGTATTTGGGAGTACATGAGTATTTAAATATCTTGAAATATCCTAACGTGCCTCGAAACATCTTCAGAAACTTTAAATATTCTGAAGTATCCGAAATTTTTTTAAGTATCTGAAATATCATGAAGCGCCTCGAAATTTTGTAAACAAATTCTAAAGCAACCTGAAGTATTTGGAATATCTTGGAGTATCTGGAATATCCTGAAGTACTTTTAAATATTCTGGAGAATTTGAAATATCTCGAAATATCTGAAATATCTTGAAGTAGTCTAAATATCTTGAAAAATTCGGATGTATACTTGGAAATATCTTGGAGAATTCTAAAGTACCCTGAAGTATACGAAATATCTTGGAGTGTCTGAAATATCCTGAAGTACCTCGTCGAAAAATCTAGAAAAATTCTGAAATATCCTGAAGTATCCAAAATATCTGAAAGGATCTGTAATATCCTGAAGTACCTCGAAACATCTTGAAGTATCCTGAAGTATTTGAAATATCTATATTATTTTAAAGTATCTTGACATATCTTGAAGTATTCTGGCGTATTCTGACGTATCCTGAAGTACTTGAAATATCTTGAAGTTTATCAAATATCCTGAAGTGACTCGAAATATCGCGAAAAATTCTACAGTATCCTGAAGTATTTGAAATATCTTGAAGTACCTGAAATATCCCGAAGTACCTTCAAATATCTTGAAATATCCTGAAGTATCCTGAAGAATTCGAAATATCTTGAAGTATCCGAAATATCATAAAGTACCTCGAAATATTTTGAAAAATTCTGAAGTATCCTGGAGTATTTAAAATATCTTGAAGTTTCTGAAATGTCCTGAAAGAAGTCGAAAAATCTTGAAGAATTCTTAAGCATCCCAAAGCAGTTGAAATATCTTGAAGTATCTTAAATAACCTGAAGTACCTTCAAATATCTTGAAATATCCTGAAGTATCCTGAAGAATTCGAAATATGTTGAAGTACCTGAAATGTCCTGAAGTACCTTGAAAAATCTTGAAAAATTCTTGAGCATCCTAAAGTAGTTGAAATATCTTGAAGTATCCTAAATATCCTGAAGTGCATTGAAATATCTTGAAATATCCTGGATTATCTTAAAGAATTCGAAATATCTTGAAATATCTGTAATATCCTGAAGTACCTTGAAATATCTTGAATATTCTAAGGTATCCTGAAGTTATTGAAATGCCTTGGAGCATCTGAAATATCCTGAAGTACCTTAAAATATCTTGAAATATTCTGAAGTATTCTGAGGGTTTTGAATACTTTGTGGATAAATGACCTCTTTGGGTTAAAAATCGTTTTTCCGGCATCGGAATAAAACTGTTCGATTAAGAAACAATCTTTGTTGTTAAGGTTCCAGTTATTTGATTGAGGAATAATTTTTTTTCTAAAAAATTCAACATTTTTTCTGGGAAGCCATCATTTATGCTTAGGAGTTCGAATCTTCTGTTAGAAATTTGGAACTTGAAAACATTTTCATAGAATTTTGGGGAGTTGGAGATGAGTTCAAAGAATTTTCTTTTTTTTTTAAACATTCTTAAATGTTCTGGAATATTTTCGGGGATTTGAAAAGATACCTGACTATTTTTATGGATTTTTGAGCGAGCAACGGAATTGGGATTCGATTCCGAAGACTTGAAAAATTTAGGATACGATTCATTATTACTTAAAAGAACATTTCAGAGGAATAACGAAATATTTATACAATTTCATAGAACTTGAAGAGATTCTAAAGGGTTTTGGTGATTCCTTCGAATTTTGAATTTTTGGGGAATTTAGATGAATTTCAAAAGATTCCAAAATGTATGCATGTACTTTAGTATTTTACAGGATTCAAATTGATTCCAATAAATTCGTATGACTTTTGAGTTTTTCAAGAGATTTAAGAGATTCCAAAGTATTTCAATGAATCCTGAAGCCAAGGATGTTCCAGAAGGTCTCTCAAGGGTTTCCAGCGGTCTTCTCGTAGGATGTATCAGAAGGACTGGCAAGGGGTTCCAAAGATCGTCGTAAGAGTTCCAAGGAGGCCCTCCAAGAGTTTTAAGGGGCTTCTTGGGATGATATTGGAGCCCTGTGAGAGCTTATAAAGGTCCCTGTTTAAGTTTCAAGAAGACTCTGTCATTGTTTCTTAAAGGCTCAGTTGAGGCCTCTCTAAAGCCGTATAGAAAGTTCTAAATGTCCTCATTAGTAATTCTCGATAGCTCGTAAGGATTTCTTGAGCTCTTTCATAAGATGTTATAGGAGACTTCTCGAATATTTCCGAAGGTCCTTGTGAAAATTTCTAGAAGGTCTTGTGAGACTTTTCGGAATTCTAGGTAGCCTCTTCAGAGTTTCTTAAGAAGAGATTCTAGAAGACTCCTTGAATGTTTCTCGAGATCCTTGTGGAAAGTTCTAGGAGGCCTTGTCAGACTCTTCGAATGCCCGCATAGGATGTTGTAGGCCTCTCTACTTTTCGGAAGGTCCCTTTCAGTGATTCCAGGAAGCCTTTCGAAAGTTTCTAGAGGTCGTCTCGCGTGATGTTTCAGAAGGCCTCAAAAGAGGTTCCCAAGATCCTCGCGAAAGTTCCGAAAAGGCCCTGTACGAATTTTCAAAGAAGCATACTCCATCAAGTAGAAGGTCCTAGAAGACCTTTTTAGTGTTTTTTTTTTGTTAGTGTGCTACTCGAAGACTCTAGTAAGCTTGAAAAAAGTTATTAGAATCCTCGTTGAAGGTTCTGAATGGGCTTGTAGAGGTGACTTATGGTCCTTCTCAAGAGGTTCTAGAAGACTTCTGGAATGTTCATGGAGATACTTTTAGAAATTTTTAGGAGTCCTTGTCAGAATTTTCGAATGTCTTCGAAGGAGGTTGTGGGCCTCGTGAAATTCTCCAAAGGTCCTTCTAAGAGATTCCAGGAAACTATAGATTTTCTGAAGTTGCTTATAAGAGATTCCGGGTAGCTGTAGAGAGCATGAGCAGGTTCTTCGGGTTCCTCCATAGGAGGTTCTAAAAGACCTCTTGAATATTTTTGGGAGGCCCTTGTGAAAGTTCAAGCAGGCCTCGTAAGACTTTTTGCATTTCCTCGGAGGTGGTTGTTGCAGGTCCTGTGAGATTTTCCAAAGGTACTAAGGAGAGATTCTGGAAGATTTCTCGAGAACTTCTAGAGGTCATCTGGCGTAATGCTTCTTAAGTTCTTCGAAAGACTTTGTGAAGGCCCTTTTACAGTTTTTGGAATTCCTTGTAGGAGGCTCGAAGAGCACTCGTTAGATGCACTCGTGAAAGTTCCGTGGTCTCCTCCACGAGAGGTTCTAGAAGACCTCTTGAATATTTCTGGAGGTCTTCGATGCTCGAGAAGGCCTCCAAATAGGTTCCTAAGTTCTTCGTGAGTGTTTCAAGAAGGCGCTGTCCCAGTTTTCGGATGTGCTTGAAGGAGTCTGTAAGAGCTTCGTAAGAGTTTCTGGAAATACTAGTGAAAGGTTCTAGAAGACTTTATCATACACTCTACAACTCCTAGTCGAAGACTTGAGAAAGCCTTGTAGAAGGTTCTTGAAGTCAACGTTGAGGGTTCCTGAAAGGTTGTAGGGGGTCTCATGAGATTTTTTGAAGGTTTTTGTGAGAGGTTCTAGAATGTGTCATGAGATGCCCTCGACTCTACTTCAGTTTTGAGTTTTCCACTATGTTTCTATCTGAATTCAAATTAAAAAATCTCTTTCGGATTACCCGTGTGACTGTATTTTCATTCCCATTGAAGTGCTTCTGCGGAAAGTTTTTCCGTGTTGTAACCTATCATTCTGCAGCATTTCCAGCCATCAAATACAAATTGATGTTTCAATTGAAAGGCAGACTGTTGAAAGTGCCATCCATGCTGAAAATAAAAAGTTCGAGTATCGGAAACTCCCACGCACAAGTTTCTCGAAAAGTCTGGCTCGATTGACTTTTAGAGGAGCCTGGAAGTACCTGTGTCGCAACAGTAGTACGTGCATACATAGATTCCGCAAATCCAATAACCCGGAAAGCCAAAACTGCGAAATTTAAAGTTTGAGCTACCTTTGGAATCCCCTTGCTTGAAGCATGAATCGGTAGTATCAATTTTGTTCTAAATTTAAATTGGTCATTTCTTCACACTCTCCTTCATTCCCCCCCCCCACACTCCTTATATTCTCATCTCCTTTTCATTCAATCTCCTCCCTTGTCTTCTCAATCACCCCCTGATTCTTTCTATAATATAGTTGTCTCATTTCTCTCCTCAACCTCTTAAATTTTCTTTCTTCAATTTTCCTCCAAATTCCCCATATTTGTTGTGAAATGTAAGAGGATGTGCAAGAGAATCATGGAGAGTAGAGATTGCCAAAGGGAAGTTCAAAACCGCAAAATAGGTGTATACGAATGTTGGACAAAAGGTGGAAAGGAGAAGGGTAGATATATGGAGCAGTAAGAGGAGGCAGTAAATGAAGAAGAGGTATGGCGGGTGAAGGTTAGGGAAAAGAATAAGGAAAGGAAGGAGAAGGGAATAAAATAATAAAGAAATGAGGGCAAGATAGGAATGATAACCGTAGGGTGGAAGTAAACAAGGCAAGAAGAAGAATAAAAAGAAATAAAGCAAAAGGACAATATGGTATGCAGAATGAAGCTCCCAAGTATGGAGGGAGGAGGAATAAGAGAAGAGATGTGGAGAGTCTGTGAAAAAATATGACGGAGATAAGGACGGACTGAAGAACAGGGGACGGGATTCATGATACTGCTGATGAGGAAAGTCGGTAAGTTATTAAATCTATGCGGGAGTATCAAGGAAAGGTAAGGATGGCAGGTTGGAGGAAAAAGAAGCATTCCGCACAACCAGACGGGTGGTGTTGTGTCAAGAAATGGAAGGAAGGGAAATTGATAAGGAGCTGATTGTATCTATGAAAGAAATATTTGCAGAAGGTAGGTTGAGGGTTGAGATAGGGAATAGGAAAGGAGAGCTAATTCGAAGAAGGTGGGGACTCAGGCGAGATTGCCTATTTAGCTAGCTTTCGTTTAGTATAATGCTGGTAGACTCAGAGGAAATGATGGAGAAGGAAGAAAAAGGAGTTACGATCTTAGGGAGTGGTAAGCTTCATTTTTGAGCGTATACGGATGAGATTTTACAATTGTCAGATAGCGGAAGAGAGCTCGATTTGATGTTGAGAAGATTTGAAGAGTAGGTGAAAGCAGAAAATCTACCTTTTAATGTGAGTGGAACCAAGATAATGTGTTTCAGAAACATAAGGAATAATGTAGAGTACGAGTGACGAACTGACAGTGGAAAAAGGATGGAGTATGCAAGTAAAATAATGGGCCAAGTTTGAGGAATAGAAAAGAAAAAGTGTAAGAATAATTGGAGAATGAGAATCTCGACGTTTGATGTACTATTATGAACAGTTTTGTGATATAGGGTAAAGATATATGGACGGAAGGAGTAAAAGAGAATTTAAAGTGCTCACGAACGATTCTTGAGGTGAATTATGGTAGTTGGCTGTAGTTGTCTAGGATATGAGCTCAGAGAAGAAGTAAAAAGAAAGAAATTTGTTTTTCAATAAGAAAAGAGAGCTTAGAAATTCGGAGAGGAACTGAAGAGGGGTAATAGAGGAAGGTAAAATCCCACAAGCGTGCCTAGTAAATGTCGGGTTTCGAGAGAGGAGAGGTAATAAAGAAGGTTCAAAATAAAAAGGAGAGTCTGCGAATGGGAAAAGAGTGAAGTAATAATCGAGAGTGTATAGAATGGCAGGAAATAGGATTAGAGATGTCGGTAAGGCATGAAGAGGAGAGATGGTGGAAAATAACTGAATCACAGTATAACTCGTATAAATTGGTTGAATCGGTAGAGGAAGCAGAATACCGGACGAGGATGAAAAAATAGTAAGTGGGATAGAACTGGGCAGTTTATATTGAGGGAAGGAGTAAAAGGACATCGATACTGGTAAGACGAACAGGAGAAAATATGTAGAAAGTGTGGTTATGAAGTGGAGTCGTGGTAGCAGAGGCTAGCACAGAGTGAGGATTATAAAGGATAATAAATGGGAATGAGAAAAAAGGTGGGAAGTGGATCAGGAAAATGAAACATTCAAATTGGAAGAATATTCAAAAAACTGTTAGGAAGAATAGACGAGAAAACAACAAGAGGTTGACGGAATTGAAGGGTGCAGAAATAAGAAGGAAAAGAGAAAGAAGACGAAATCCAGGCACAGACTAGGAAATAAATTAAAAGAAGCAATGTATTGGAAAACTGATGAGCAGCGAAGATTCACAGTATCTGAATGGGTAGACGAGGTATGAAAACATGTATATGATGGCCGTATAAGATGAGAGAAGAAGGAAGAGGGCTTGCGAGAAAATATTTAGGAAGTCTTGAGAGAGCAGAAGGATTAGGAGAAGAATGGTTATAAGAGGTGGAAAAAGCTGCCAGAGGCCAAAAGTGACAAGAATTGAGTGTGAATGCATGAGCGAAAACGAGAGAAGGAGAGAAAATTTAAAAATCATATCCTAAATTGGAATCATAGAAATTTAAGAGCTTGGTAAAGATCGGTAAAGATGAGTTAAGAGAATGTTGAGAAAGAATCAAAAAGGAAAAGATGATAAGTAAGGAAGAGGAAGGAGTTGGCACACTTCAGAACGGAATCCCAAGGAGTGATTGCTACGATAAGAGGGGAGGCAAGCCAAAAGAATATGGAAAGGGGTGTAGGAGAGGGTGGTATGACGATGAATTCAGGGAAGGTGAAAACAGGATGGAAAAGGGTGTGAGGAATCAGAAAAAGATAGTGAAAGGGATATTGAGGAGGAAATAGGAGATCATGACATATCGAGTAGAATAAGACAGAGAAGGAAGGTTACGTGCATAGGAGAGGTTAAAAAGCAGTAAATGAAGGAATGAAATAGAAAGTGCTGAAGAGGAAAAGAGAATGTAGGAATGATAGACCCATTCCCAAATGAACGATTAGACGAAGTTTTACCAGAGATCGCAAGGTGGCGTGAAGAATATGGTGAAGGAAAGAAGAAAAATGAGAAGAGAGTAATGACGAAGTAAGTGAAGTTCTGGAAAAATACAGTACCAACACCCTATAGAAAAGAGGCGAAAGTATAGATGTGAAAGATGTGTCCAATAAGGTTTAGAGAGGTAAAGTGTGACCAAAGGCATAGAGAGGCAGGTCTGATAGTTCTGTTGAACGATAGAAGAGGAGAAAAAGGGGTAGGGGAATGTATAGGTATCACAGCAATGAAAGGAGGCTCTCACACATAACCAAGAATGATTTAAGACAGGAATGGAGACCACAGAAATTTACTCTCCTTATTTCTTGGACCATAAAAACTTGAAGCATAAGTAAGGGAAAGTAGGGGCATTCTAGAGAATGACAGGAAATAGAGAATGAGGTTAGGGTAAGGCAAGAATAGCAAACATGGGACAAATCATAGAGTTAAGGTACGACACCTGGTACAAGATAGTAGAGAGTAAGGACAGCTTTCGAAGAGAAATGAAACAGAAAAGAAGGGAGAAAAATACCTCAAACGTATATCCACAACATTATTAGCGAATAGAGAAGGGGCAAGAAAGGAAACTGGAAGTCTTAGGAAGAGGGACAAAAAATGAGGTTTGAATGTGACATGAAAGTTAGGGAAAGAAAATGGCTGTAAATAGAGGAACAGATGGTGGCAAGGCAAAAAGAGGGTGGATTAGGAGAAGACTTTGGTGTAAAGGTACAACAGCTGGTATATGATAGTTGGAAGGAAGTAGAGACAGAAAACCTAGAATAGATTGAGAAAGATAAGCAAGTATAATAGGGTAGAAAGATTCAGATTAGAATAGGAAATAAAAAGATGTGTAAGAGAAGTGTAAGAGAAGTGGCAGATGACGAGAAACAAGGAAAGGGTGCAGAGAAGCCAATAGACTATATTCTGAATGGAAGTGCTCAGGCTAAGGTATATATGAAGAATTGGAGGAAGTAAATTGAAAGCAAAAGAGAGAGGAAATTTAGGAAATTATCTCCGAAGAAAGGAAGAAATAAAGAACTGTCGCAGACTAAATCTACAGTTTTTAGATTGGTAGTAATAAAAGAAAACAAAAGTACAGGGAAAGATCGTAAACGTCTAGCAGTAAAAAGAGTGGTTGAATCGATATGTGACAAATAGTCTGTAAGGTAGTATATAAGGATTGTCGAGAAGGAAACATAAGATGGTATATTACATATATTTTTGGCCAGTATAGTGAAGTGGATCGACTTTATTTTGCAGCACTTCCGTAAATTCAAGGATAATCCATCAAGGTTCTTTTTTCCTGCACATTTAAGCTCAAGAGGTTATTCGAGATTCTATTCTAATTCATTCAAAAAGTTGGTCAGTTCTCGACCCATTCTTTATTAATTTCCGTAACCCCAGTAGTGCTTCCTTTCGGAATGAGGCAAGTTTTGTCGGGAACAAGTTTTCCTATCTGTAACAGGAAGCGAGTAGCATTCGTATTCTCCAATGGGACACCCCGTATAACGCATAAAATCGCGCGTTTAACTTCTTCGCGACTGGCGACGATGCAGAGGTCGTAACAAAGTTTTGGAGGAGTTCCTTACCATCAATATATTTCATGTTCGTCGACCGCGTCTTTTCCTCCCATTCCAAACGCTTTTACGTCGACAAGCAAAAAACATCATTCTGACAAAATCGCACTCGTCATTTAGTTTTACGTCTTGCTTGTAAGGACAGTAAAAATCCACCCTGTTCTCTTGTTATCCGACAAGTCCAGAGAAAAACAATCCGGAATCTGTAAATAGAGTGGGTGGATACAGTAATCTTGATTCACAATTGTTCGCAGAGATTTATGTAGAAAATAAGTCAGTTTGAGGGAAAACATAATTTGGAGGAGCAAAAAACATTTTCGGGACGAATGTTTTCACAATGAGGATTGTAAACCTTATATCCTACACCAGAGAATGCAATCAAAAGATTATCATGATCACGATAGCTGCAACTGAAGAACTACAATCCATACCCATCGGGCCGGATGGGTCCAAAATTTACCATAACAGTATTTTCTCTAATCTGCATTTCGAACTTGATGTGTATGACTACAAGGTTTTCTACTAAGATTATCATGATCATAATAGCTGCAAATAAAAACTGCAGAACATGTTCAACTGGTTAGAGGATTCTCAATCACTGCCAGAATGGATATCTGTATCATTTGCATTGCAAACTTGTTATGCTGGACGATATTGTTTACTTGTGAAATGGTCCTCATCATAATGATTATAGCTGCTTCTGCAAAATTACGAATTGTTCCCTAGGATTTAAAGAAGTAGAAACTTTGTCAGCACGAGTGTCATTACTTGTATTGCAAACCTTATATTTCGGACCACAGCGTTCACTGAAAAGATAATCATGATAACAATAGCTGCAACCGAAAAACTACAATTCCTAACCAACTGGTTATATAAGTTGAGAATGTAACTAGAACCACCATTTTCTATATCCCGAATTTCGAACTTGATGTGTTACATAACAGGTTATATTCCTGAAATGATCATGATCTTGATAGCTGCAACTAAGGAACTGCAAAACATGTTCAACTGGTAAGAGGATTTGCAAGTGATGCCGGGATGAGTATCTGTATCATTTGCATTGTAAACTTGATATGCTGGACGACATTATTTGCTTGAAAGATGGTCATCATCATGATCATGATAGCTTCTCCTACAAAACTACAAATCACATCAAAGCATTTGGAGGAGTAGACACCTTGTCAGCACGAGTGTTTTTATTATCGGCATTACAAATGCAATGGCTTGAACAACAGAACATACTAAGAATATCATCATGATCGCGACAGCTGCAACCGGAAAACTACAGTTCATGTCCGACTGGTTGGATGAGTCCAAAATGTTAGTAGAACACGTGTTACCTGTCATTTGCATTTCGCATTTGATATGCTAGGCTATAGGATTTACTTCTCAGATGATCATGATCATAATGACTGAAACTAAATAGCTGCGAAATATTTTCAACTTAGTTAGAAGATTCTCAAATGTTGCCAGAATGTGTATCTGTATCATACACATAGAAAACTTGATACGTTGGACGATATCATTTACTTATAAAATGGTCCTTATCATGATCATGATAGCTGCTCCTGTAAAACTACGAACTACATACGGTTATTTGGAGAAGTAGAAACTCTTTCAGTACGGAAATTTTCATGATTTACATTGGGAACTATATATCTAGGACAACAGCATTTACTTATAACATTTTCATGATCACGATAGATGCAACTCAAGAACTGGAATTCATATCAAACTGGTTGTATGAGTCCAAAATGTTACTAGAACAAGTATTTACTATAATCTGCATTTCGAAAATGATGTTTTAGATAACAGGTTATATTCCTTAAATGATTATGATCCTAATAGCTGCAACTAAAGAACTGCAAAACACGTTCAACTGGATAGGGAATGCTTAAATGCTGCCAGAATGAATTTACTGCATCATTTGCATTGCAAACTTGAAATGCTGGACGAGATTTCTTACTTGTAGATTGGTCCTTATCATAATCATTATAGCTGTTTCTGTAAAACTACGAGTTATATCCTAGAATTTAAATAAAAAGAAAGCTTGTCAGCACGAGTGTTTCCGTAATTTTCATTGCAAACTCAACGTCTAGGAGAACAGCATTCACTTAGAAGATTATCATATTCGCGATAGCTGCAACTAAGAAACTACAATCCATATCCAACTGGTTGAATGATTCCGAAATGTTACTAGAAAAAGTTTGTTCTATACTCTCCATTTTGTACATGATGTTTCAGGCTAAAGGATTGACTTCTTAGGAGATAATGATCATAATAGCTGTAACCAAAAAAGTTCAGAACATGATCAACTAGTTAGAGGATTTTTAAATGTTACAAAAATGAGTATCTGTACCATCTGCATTGCAAACTCGGAATGCTGGACGATATTGTTTTCTCGTAAGATGGTCCTTATCGTAACCATGATAGCTGTTTCTGCAAGACTATGAATTATATCCTAGCATTTAAAGTAGTAAAAACCTTGTCAGCACGAGTGTTTTCATTATTTGCATTGCAAACTCAATGTCTTGGACAACAGCATTTACTTCGAAAATTTTCATGACAACGATAGCTGCTACTGAAAAACTGCAATTATTATCCAACTGGTTGGATAAGTCCGAAATGTTACTAGGACAAGTATTCTCTATACTCTCCATTTCATACATGATGCGTTAGGCTAGAGGATTGACTTCTTAGGAGATAATGATCATAATGGCTGCAACCAAAGAAGTTCAGAACATGATCAACTAGTTAGAGGATTTTCAAATGTTACCAAAATGAGTATCTGTACCATTTGCATTGCAAACTCGGAATGCTGGACGACATTGTTTACTTGTAAGATGGTCCTAATCGTAACCATGATAGCTGCTTCTGCAAAACTGCGAATTTTATTTCAGCATTTGAAGAAGTAAAAACTTTGTCAGCGGGAGTGTTTTCATTATTTGCCTTGCAAACTCAATACCTTTGACAACAGCATTTACTTCGAAAATTCCCATGACAATGATAGCTGCAACTGAAAAACTGCAAGCAATATCCAACTGGTTGGATAAGTCCGAAATGTTACTAGAACAAGTATTTTCTATACTCTCACTTTCGTACTTGATGTGTTAGGCTAGAGGAATGACTTCTTAGATAATCATGACCATAATGGCTGCAACCAAAAATGTTGAGAACATGATCAACTTGTTAGGGGATTTTCAAATTTTACTAGAATGAATATCTGTACCATTTACATTGCAAACTCGAAATGCTAGACGATATTGTTTACTTGTGAGATGGTCCTAATCGTAACCATGATAGCTGCTTCTGCAAATCTGCGAATTTCATTCCAGCATTTAAAGAAGTAAAAATCTTGTCAGCACGAGTGTTTTCATTATTTGCATTGCAAACTCAATGTTTCGGACAACAGCATTTACTTCAAAAATTTTTATGACCAAGATAGTTGCAACTTAGAAACTATAGTTCATATCCAACTAGTTGGATGAGTCTAAAATGTTACTAGAGCAAGTATTTTCTATAGTCTGCAAATTTAATTTGCTGGACGGCATCAATTACTTGTAAGATGGTCCTAATCATGATCACGGAAGATTAAAATTTTGAAAATTCATCTTCCTTATCGAAAATCCATATTTTTTTCGTCAATAGATGATCTTCCTTGACAGGGAGTTATTATTTTATTCAATATTGAACTTTGAAGTTGAAAATCCAACTGTTGAATTAGGGAATCATCTTCCTAACCTGAAAATGCAATTTTTTTATTGAAAATTACTTACTTTTGCAAATGTGATTATGTAGTTTACAATTAAGGTTCATCAATCACCAGGTTGGCGACTTGACCTGGAAACCGGGGAAGACCAAGAAATGACCGGGAATCAAATTGAAAAACAGGAATTTACTTGACTCAACTCAGACTATTGAAAATTCTACCGAAAAAATACGAGAGATGACCGCTTCCTTTTTATGAATCAAAAAGATATCTTATCATTCGATTTAAAGAACGTAACGTTTCTTCAACCTGATTCTCAAAGTATTAAAATATATCTATGCTTCATGAGATGAAGAATTTATATTTTTTTTCTAATGTGAGAAGAACTTTTTCCAAATTTGTTGCTCTTTGAGATTCTTTTAGCTGAATAAAATTTGATAATCCAATAACTAATGGTAGCCCAAACAGAGAGAAGAAATTATCTGTCTACATTAAAAAAGAAAAAAATTACGTATAATTTTAATTGCTTTCCCTCATTTATCTGACTTGGGACAGAGAATGTCAGAAAACTATTATAGTTTTTATTTAAGGGCAAGGAGTTTTAATAAGGAAGTATAATTTCACTTGGACCAGGGAATTTTTTGCGTGGGACGAAAAATTTTGAAACTAGTTATAATATGTATTAAGAAGAGAGGAATTTCAAAAATTGCTGCTCCGAATCAGAATTCGTGATAATTGTAGAGTCCTCTCTTCTAAATTTTAGGTAAAGAAAGTACTTCAAGCAGTCTCCAGAAGAGGAGTAGTATTCCGATGAAGAAATATTTCTGAATTATGATAGAAAATCTCTTTACATTGTTTATTGCAAATTCATCCTTTTTTGAGTTGGGAAATCAACTACTTGTTTCAAATTTAATTAATAAATCTATATCTTATATCAAATCTAATTATAATTGGTTTAAAAGTAATTTTTCAAGTCGAAAGTATTACTTTTCTATTTTTGTTTGAAAATTTTTATGGTTGAAGCATTAATTCAACCATTTTGTTAAGAATTGTATTTTTATGTGGCAAATTAATTTTTTGTCCAAAATCGAACTGTTATAGTTAGAATTCCGTCTTTCTGGTTTGGAATTCAACGAATCCAGCGAAAAATTTGCAATTTTATTTGATTCTTCATCATTTTGTGTGAATGTGTAATGTTTCGTTTGAAAGTTTTTTTTTTTTTTTGTTAAAAGTTCGTTTTGCGTTTTTTTAAGTAATTTGTTTCAACTTGAAATGTAATTCATTCCGATTGAAAATTCCATAGTTTCAGCATAGTTTCAGTATAGTTGAACATAAATTTTTCCAATCGTATTGAAAATAATCACCGGCACACAAAAAAAAAAGTGGGATGATCTCGTGACTTCACTATGATAACTTGAGGTTTTGGGGGTCGCTGAAT
>WSXT02183511.1:0-20827 GCA_011762715.2 Neuroterus valhalla | reverse complement strand
AACCCTAGGGTTGGAGCTTTGCGTTTCAACACGCTCTACGAGCACTGAAAATCGAGTTTTTAATAGAGGCGTTATGAGAAATATATATATTGTTAAAGGAGTTGATAACACATTTAAAGATATTTTCCTGGTGAAGAACTTGCGTATATTTGATTTTTCTTAAACTTGTGTCAATGGCCCAAAAGTTCATATTATTCTTTTTTCATATGCTCTTTTATAAATGAAACAAAAACTGCTTGTCCTATAAAAAAGTCTTTCTTTTGGTGCACAATTTTAGTTAACTCATATTTTCCCATGCCATGCATAGTTACACCAAAAAATGAATCTTTCTATTTTTCATAATTTTTTGTGCGACCAAAACTTGAATTTTCGATTTTTCGGGAATACTCGAAAAGTTTTAAAGATCATCTTGGAGGGCTCCAAAAAAGAAACATTTTTTTATTACCACCTTTTTTCATATCTTCAGTTGTTTGGCTAAAAATTCTCATTTTCGTTTATATTTTTGAATTTTGAAAATACCACAACTCTGACAACTTTGTTTTTATCAAAAAAAAAAACCATGAGAATAAATTGCTCCACTTTTTACCTACTACGAGAATTACAGTTTTTGAGTCTTGGAAAAAAAATTGTCTCTCATGTTTGATTCAAAATGGCTGGTCAACGAACTCCACTTGTCTTTTTGTTCCCTCAGAATGGGTGTCAAAGCACGATCGAATATGATCATTCTTTCGGAAGTTATCGAGTTGACAGATTATCCTTCATTATTTTTCATGCGATTGAGATCGGAATTTTCGATTCTTTGAGAAAATTCTAAAAGTTGTATTCACGATCTTGTGGGGCTCCCAAGAAGAAAACTTTTTTCTCTTTGACTTTCTTTTCAATCTTGCGGTATTTGGGTAAAAATTCTAATTTTCTTTCATATTTTTGAATTATGAAAATACCATATCTTTGGAAATTTTTTTTTATCCAAAAAAAATGTTAAGGATAAATTGTTTCAATTTTTATGTGCTACAAGAAATTGTACTTGCAATTTTTGTCTTTTTGGTCCCCCAAAATAAATGCCGAAGGGCAATCCAATCCGATTAGTTTTTCCAAAGTTATGGAGTATACAGACAACGACGACGACATGCAGACAGAAACCAACGTAAAAACAATTTTTTCGGAATCAGGAGGTCTCAAAATGTGTAGATTCAATAAATTCCGTGAAAGTCGATTTTCACATAAAACTAATACGTTCTCATTATAATGAGAATGTGATAATCTGTGAACTCGATAACTTTCGAAAGAATGATCATATTCGATTGACATTTGCACACGTTCTCAGAAACAAAAAAGACAGGTCGAGTCCATTACCCAGCTATTTTGTCGAAAAATTGGAGGGGGGAGCATTTTGGAAATTTTTTTGGATTTTTTCTTCCAAGACTCAAAAATTATAAGCATGGCTTCTTGTAACACGTAAAAAAGGAACAATCTATCCGAATAATTTTTCGTTAGGAACGAACACAAAAAAAAAAGTCTTGATTCAAGCTGAAAAGTGGGCTTGTTTCAAGGTGTAATTGAAGTTAGCCCCGAGGAAGCAGGACAGACTTATGCACTATACAGGCAGACAAGGTTCACCGAAAACAAGGTGTAATAAAAACAAGACTTTTTTTTTACTGTGAAATTGTCAGAGTTGAGGAATGTTAAAAAATAAAAAATGTAAACGAAGATGAGAATTTTTATCCAAATAACGCAAGATTGGAAAAATAGGCAGAAAAAAAAGGTTTCTTCTTGGGAGCCGTACAAGATGGTTAATACAACTTTTTGGATCTCTCAAAAAACCGAAAATTCAAACTCTGTTCGCACAACAAATAATTAAAAATGGAAAGTTTCATTTTTTGGTCAAACTATGCAAGGTACGGGAAAATGTAAATCAACCAAAATTCTGCACGAAGAAAAGTTCTACAAATCTATTACGTCATTGATCGAGGGCGGAGAACGAGACACGAGATGAGAATGTATTCGTTAAGGCCGGAGAAGCTTTAACAAAAGAGAGTGTGCTCACGCAGCGGGTAGATTTTTTCCAAAGAAACTATCACGACTTCGAAATATGCTGTGGGCTTTTAATGTATGCTAGTATATTTGATCACAGGGGTTTTGATCACTCCCTGTCAAAATTCAAAGACAGTAAAATGAATGCACCCATCACACGTCACACATGAAAAAACAAAATAACTGTTTTCAACGGTTTTTTTTTTCCAACGACTTTTACCCACTCTCCTCGATCTAAAGACTTTTCTGGCTATAAAAAAACACAACGGTTTTACATTAGCCAGTTCTAATTTGGACACGAAACCAGCCACTATGTCTGAAACTAACAATCACACCGTTTCACTGAACCACAGTGATAGTGTATTGTTTTCACAAGCTGTAATAACCGAACTCTTCGTCGCGGGTTCAACACCACCAAACGCCACTTACAGCGTACAACTTCCAAAAACACCGAAGAGAACACTTACACGTACTGTATCCAGAAGATTGATCATGACGACCGATGATTCACAAAAATGGAGATATTAACCACTTTTACTCACTACTATCTACGGTCCAAATAAATCTTTCACGAAAAAGATCCTTCTGGGTATACATCTTTCACCAACATTCAAATTTCAACCAATCATCAGGCTTATAGGCCATTCATCGCAGGGTATATCACTCGATTCTAAATCATGGACTCTTCTTCAGACTAAAACGGAATTAATCACATCATTTTTCGATTGCGATGCAGTATCATCAGCCATGTACAAAAAAGGTATCGATTTGGATAATAACCGTTTGGTCTTCTCTTCCGCATATGGCTGCAAAGCCCTTGTTTTCGATTCCAACCTCGAACAACACGACACTGAAGCAAGAAAGAGAAGGAAAACGTACTCTCCGACAATCGTGAAGCAAAAAGCATCATTTCAAGGACTCAAAAATGTTATTGATTGTGCAAATAAACGTTTACAGAAATTGGAACACATTTTCACAGATACAGAGAACTGCGCCGCGTTTCTTGAAGAGCAATTATGTAATTATATTGCCTAAGAAAAACTAATTTTCACAAACAAAGACTTAATACATCATCTTCTTTAGGATAAATTTGAATTTTTCAAAACTAAAGTTCAAAATAGACTAGAAAAAATATTTGTGGAATCACATTTTAATATTGTATTTGTGGAACATACTTCTATCCATAGCGAAGACACACCATTGTAACACATGTAAACTATTCTTCAAATAATCATTCATATTTCAATAAATATTATTATTATTATTTGAAATGTTTCTCGTTTTATTCCGGAAATCCCTTTATTCTTATAGGTAACCCTTTTTTGAAATACATTCCTAGATATAAATGTATTCTAAATAATAGTTTTAAACACTCGGCACCCATCAATCACCTGTTCCTAGTCCACCATTTTTGGAAATCCCTTCCCCACACAGAATGTGGGCCCTATTCCACCATTTTAGAAAAACCCTCCTTCAATAATGATATCTTAGGACCAATCAGGTGCCCGAACTAATATAAAGGCTCTGACCCTCGGCCAATAGGAAGCCCGAACTAATATCACGGTCCCGACCCCATTGGCCAATCAGGTGCGCGAACTAATGTGTAGGCCACGCCCCTCGATCAATCAGGTCGGCGAACCATTGTCTAGGCATTCTACTGTCATTTTTGGAAAATAATGTGAACCAATAGACCACCTCCTCATTGAAAGCCTTCACGGAAAACGATGCTGTGGCCAGAAGAAAAAAATTTTCGAAGAAATATTTACTGCATCTTGTAGTCCAAGGACCAATCAAAGTTTGAAAAAAACGCATCAAAAAATAATGAATACCTTTCTTACAATAAAATTTCATAAAACGCTCCGAAAACCGACCCGTATGGAGGAATACCCCCTTAATGGAATAGAAAAATTCGTTGGAAAACTCTGCAAGGATCGCGAACGATTGATTTTCTTTGTAATCAACATAATATGCATAATGTTCAGAAATTTTGGAAGATTTCGAAATTTCAGGTTTTTAAAAACTTTATTACTTTTCTGCTCAAATATTTATATTTTTACAGCTAAAATATTTAGGAACATCACTTGAACCTTTTTTTGAACATTTTATATGGTCTTAAATTGAGATTATAGTTCGAAAGGAGTATTTTAACCTGCTTAGACAACTTGGATTCGATGTTATGTTTCCTATACTTCAAGGTACAAGAGTTTTTATTATTTTTCGAATTAGAAACGTGAAATGAAGATTCTTCAAAATTTTAAACCGCACTGTTTTTGCACAAAAACCGTTTTTGCCTGAGAACCTATATATATCTTCCTTTGATCCAGAAATTTTTTTTTTTAGTACAAAAGTCGATTTTCTATATGTTGATGTTTGACCATGTATAGGTTTTCGCAAGGTTTTGTGAGAATGTATGAGTCATATGTTTTGACTGTTTTCCTTCCCATCACCTCTGGAAATAAGCCCTGAAGGAAAAAAAAATTGTGTACTTGAACATTTCCAAAGCTTTCATGAGAAACAAATCAAGCAGATATCAGAATTATTAAGACCAAAGGTCTTTGCCCCTCCACTTATTGATAAGTAATCTATAAAAGCAGTCGGCCATCAAGAGATTACTAAACAGAGAGCTTCGATTTTTCTATTTTTATCTCTGCTTGTATCCAAAAACGGATGGAAGTGCTTTTGCTTAATATTGCAAGTAAGCATACCGAACATATTGTTGAATCGCATTTATGAATTAAGAGTGTAATATATGTAACGCGATCTGAAGAAGACCTCTGAGCGGCCAAACGTAAATTTAGAGGAGAAGCAGGAGGAGTGGCGACAGGCCGAAAGGACTCTCCCGAACGACAATGTTTAAACGATCGTACCTAATGAATTCTTATTTATGGATTTTTTCTTAACTTTGCGACCTTGAAGAGCAAGTTCGAATCTACGTTAAACATTAAAAATCACAGAATCGATTTTTGTCCACTTAGGGGTCTTTCTTCAGACCGCGTCACATATTATCAAAATAAAGTCCCCAAACTGTGTCCCTAAAACAGTGGTTAGGTTGTTTATGAAAGATGTAGCAACTGGTTTGTATCAAATTTGATGACCTACTTTACTTATTCGTGGCTATGTATAGTGTTTTGTCGTCTAACTAAGTGCACGTTGCTCTTGAGCAGCTCCTTTGACCGCCTTGTATTCTACAGCTTCTAGACACTTTTCTACAAATGCATTTCATCCATTTCTCCTGTAAAGTATAATAAGCTGATGTAATACATGAACTTCAATTCATGTTGCTCGTATCGATAACGAGATCGAATTTCAAGTAACTTTTGCTAGGAAATCCATATAACAGTCTTATGTGGAATTGTGAGTTTCACTATACGTCCGCTAACTTGCACCAAAAAAATTGGTAAATTTTCTAAAATCGGAGCTACAGGCCTCACCCAACGTTTGATTTCAACAAGATCATTTGGCAAGACTTACTAGACAACTTGTGAATTCATATTTAACTAGACAATCCAGGCCAACCAGGATCTACATCACCTCAACTTAACCTTCCTTCCGTGTGCTTTTGCTTCACTTACCACTTGCGGAAATATGAACATATGATTTCATATTGATTAGGGGCTACGCTCACGAATGTGGCCAAGAGAATGACATTTTCTATAGATAAGTAACTTTCCAAACTTTTTCAGTGGCAGGCATTACAATATCTTTCAGCCTATTTGTTATCAGAGCCAGCAATGAATCCACTTAGTCTAGGCTTCGTGAAAAAATGATCCTCGAGGATACGACACATAGAACCTGTAAGCTGCGAAGATCCTTTATGAATGAGGATGTACGTTTTCGGATCAAGGCATTGCCTAATCTGTTCCTTCATTTCCTCCCTCGAAGACTGTATTTCCTGAACTATACTCTCAATAAGAGTTTACTGTATGCAATATCATCTTACTGCCACTGTCATCTTACATCTAATAGATTTTCACGTATACAAACGTTCTGATGCATGTATCAGTTATTCCTAGGAGGTTCTTTCAGTCCTGGGTACTAAATATATAAACTATTGACTAGAAAGAAAATTCACAGATAATCGCTCAATCATTACACATATAAAAGTTGGATATGATAGTGGGTTGAATGATTGTCAAAAAGAGACAATACGTTAATTCTGACCCAAAGCCCGAGAGTTCTGAGAAAGAAATTATCAGTCAGTTTCAGAAATAAGGCAAGTTCCTTGCGAACCGGAAAGAATATCTTATTACATCCATCCTGAAAGTAATAAATACACACAGAAGAGATGAATTATACACTGATTCAATGTTACCTATATTTCAAAAAGTTTCAGAATTGATATTACAAGGAAGGAATAAAAGCTATTTATAAGAGAGTAGTTCCTTTTCAAAACACCAGTCTAGCATTGAAATGAACTACTTATGAAGAACGTGGTGCAGAATATATTTATTACTCAGGATCAGAAAAGATTAATTTCTGACAAGATAAATCCATTTCTTACCCAAGAGGATAAATGGTTTATTAAATGTCACCCTCTTTTTCGGTCAACCAAACTGTAGGCTTTCTGAACCAACAACAATTGAAACGATACCAAACTCAATATTGAATTCATGACTTTCTTGGCCAACAAAATTATTTTAGAATAATTTCTGGCAGTGTTTGCCACTACGTATGGCAATATACGTAGGTTGAAAGTGTGTGACTGCTTCTTCCTATCCCACACAGATACCTTTAATAACAATACCAGAGATGAAACATCTTTCATCAAAGTACAGTTTTGTTCTTGAATCATATGTTCAATGTTTTGATAACGATATTTTAACGTACTTGCTGCGGACCAAGAATTGGAGCCAGTTCTTATAGCGCATTTATAGTGGCTCAACTGAACTGCTAATCCACGTGATCCCTATGATAATCAGCTTGTGCTCGACAGAGCTTGACAGGAACTGTGACCACGTGACGTTTTCTTTCTTACGTGCAGGAGTTCCGAGGCAAAAGCCTCAGGTAAAGTGCAGATTTTTTAATTTTTCATCTTATAGCTTCCAATTTTTTGTGTAAATGTTCCAATGTTTTTCAAGTTCGGAGAGCCTCGAAGCGAGGTTTCTCATCAGCCGAACATGAAAGCAGTACTAGATCGCATATAGCTTGTAACAAACCATCCTGAGTTGTTTCTAAGCGTGGTCGCCCCGTTTCTCCTCTGACACTGAGGAAACTAGCTGCTTTAGGATACTCTTTTGATAAATTCATAAATTTTTCCTAATTTTTTCATCTAAATTCTTTTTGCCACTCAGCTTTTGCTTTTTTCTCTTTCAAAGTTTTGTTTGCTTCAGTTATATCTGTCCTCTTTTTCTTGATGTTTGGCTCAAGATTATCAGCAATTTCTGCATCCTGCTTCGTGACTAGACAATTGAGTTCAGATT
Organism: Neuroterus valhalla; assembly: GCA_011762715.2. NCBI lineage: Eukaryota > Metazoa > Arthropoda > Insecta > Hymenoptera > Cynipidae > Neuroterus > Neuroterus valhalla. The sequence continues at coordinate 13,376 of WSXT02183511.1, read as the reverse complement.
CCATAACTTTAATTTGACTTTCCAAAGCGTTTCGCCTAGGTTTTAGATAAAGCTTGGCAGCAGGTACCATGCTATATAAATTTAAAAACAAAACAATTGCGGTAGAACCAAAAATTTAACCGTACAGCTACGATTCAATTGGAAAATACTTAAAATGACGTGAATAAATGATTGATAAATGCTATTTAATAATACGATCAATGATTATGTTTAATTTTCATTTCTAGTTTAAGTATATTACTAAATTATAAATCAATAGTCCTACTATTCTATATGAAAAATTCATAACACAATATTTTGAAACATGCAGAAGAATCAGATCAAACTAATATGAGGGAATACAGAATAATGAAATTGAAGTAAATATGTATATATGAACACCATGCACAACGTTTACTGTACATTACCACTTTTTTGAAGGTTGGCATTCGCACTATCAAGTGACGGTGCCGACTGCGTACTCGTCGATTGATTTTTCACTTCTATCACTTTACCAGTACCACTCCCAACAGCAAGCCAGCTGATCTTCGTGTACCTTCTTGTTTGTACTCTTTTATCAGTGACTCAGTTCAGAGTTCCAACTGGAACCGATTTGGTTCGGGACAAGTAAAGGTATCCTTAACCGAAGAAAGAGTCTAGGAGAATAGATGAATTTTCAGATCAGAATAAAAAATTTTCAACAAACCAGTTATATTGTAAACCAAGGAGTATTCAAATTTCTCTTTGAACAAAAAAGAACTACTTTCTTCTGAGAACCGACATATGTCTTTCTCCGATTGAGATAAATTTTATTTCAGTACAAGAATCCATTTCCAGTAAGTTGAGTGTTTTGTCGTGTAGAATTTTGGATGTTTCTGAAAGAATGTATGCATTGTAAGTTCACTAATTTTTTCATTGTGCAGAAGATACTTTATTTACCCTGAAATCTAGTCCCGATGTAAAAAATGAAATATACTTGAATGAGCTATAAATCCAGCAGATATCACAGATAATTAGTCAAGAGTCTTTGCCCCTCCACTTTCTCATAAATAATCCATAAAAGCAGTCGTCTACCCAGAGATGTCCCACGAATAAACGTCGTGTTTCCTATCTCTATACTTGCTCGTATCAAAAAAACAAATGAAAGTCGTCATTGTATTCCTTGCCTACGTGGCTTTGCTCAATATTGCAAGTAAGTGTACGCAACATGTGATTATATAGTCATGATTGATAATAAATATAACGTATTATCAGAATATGGTCACCTGACCGCAGATCTGAGAGAGTAAAGAATTTGCAGTGAGAAACTTATGTTTTTTTGGTGCCACGTTGTCAACCTCAAATCTTGTAGCATACGATAATGAAGAATGACGATTATCGCAATGCTCTGGAAATACTGATTTAGCGAAATATACTACCTAATTGATTCTGGATTCCCTAAATTCTTTGTATGCCCCAGAATATTCTGGAATTCCCGGTTATTTATGAATTGTCATGGATTTCCCGAACCCTCTGATATTCGAAAGACTTTTCAAGATTCCCCAATTCTCCCAAGATCCCCTAAAATTCTCTCTATATATTTATATTTCTCATAGATTCCTTTCCATTCAGGTGGAAGTGATCGCGTAGTGAAGAAGTTAGATAATTGATCCTTAAACCGAGATTTTGGGGATTTCGGTAACTTTGTTCGTAATGGAATATGAAATCGCAAAACACCTGTTTGCTTGGTTACCTACATACCATCAGTCTTATTTCCATCGTATACAAACTTTACATTTTTCTTCCAGTTGACGATGCATGGGCCTATCCGCCTAAACGAACTGACGGCGCGAATGGTTATGGAAATCCACAGCCCCAACTTCCTCTTCCTTCGATTTCTCTGGAAGGGACCCAGATCCATCTACAAAAAGTAATGGAACATCAACCTCGAAATCAAACTATCTTTTATGGAACCCTACGACACATTCCGAAACCCCCCATTGGGTTTCATCAATATGGACACGCTACTGTATTATTTGATAATGACCATGGTGTATACTATGCACGACTCAAACTCTTCAATTTAAATTTAGATAATAATAACTATGATAATAATGGAGTTACTTTAGGATGCAGTTGTGCGATAACCAGGGGACAAACAACTCTTTCTAGTGGATTTCTCCGAAGGACTGATCCAAGACGTGGTATGTCCGGAACGCGAATTTATTATACAGGACCGCATAATAGCTTTATTTTTGAAGGCATGCTGAGAGGGACAAGAATTATCAGCTAAAAGTGGATGATTATTCTTTGTAGGTACCATTTGCATTTTACAAATAAAATATACCGTCAGGAGTACGTTGGCAGCCTACTTTATGTATTCAAGCTTTGTTCCTTTTACTGGTCCAGGTGTCTCCCCAGAACCATAACATATTTCATTGGCTGCAATCGTTGAATAAATGCCTCAAGATGAATTTCATTACATATCCGAATTGAATATATTTTGTACTTTGTGACCGTGGTTATGCAAAATATTTGAATTCATTGCCAAGTTCTACTAGAGTAAGGAACAGTTTTAACGAGAGCGTTTACCGAAGTTTCCGTATTCCTACCGCTTCTGTACCCTAGCAGCCTTGCTTTCATTGCAGATTTATAAGCATGCCCCTTCAAATTCTTGAAGCTAAATTTTTATCTGGCAGCGTTGATATCATTGATTAAAAGCTGCGTTTGAATAAGCCTTAAAAATCGCCCACATTTTTCTGTTCTCTTAGAACCCGGAGAGGAAATAGTGGTAAATTACCCCAACCGATGGCGATTCGATAGCCTTTGCATACCTCTTCCAACACAATTCACAAACTCTTTTCTCCTCAGAAAGCCAGAACCTATTAAAAACCCTTCATACTTCCACATCTTAACCTTGCTATTCTCTTCTGACTTCCTTTCTCTCCTTTCTCATATAAATATCGCGCTCTGTATATTGGCATAATCCACCTAAATTGCTAATTATACCTTGACCCTCTTATCCTCTTCTCTCCTGCCTTCTCTCTCTCCATGCCATTCCTCTTACACATCTCATACACCTTTCTTCCCTCCTCGTGAATTCTCCTCACTTCATCCTCATGCAGACCATCTTTCCGAAAATACCTTTCTCTCTCATCCTCCATCTTCCCATCTCCTCTCCTGTTCTCCTTCTCACAACAACATCCCCTAGCTAGCTCCTTCCCTTTTCTTTCGAGAATTTCCCCCCATACTTGCACGCTCGTCTACCTGTCAGGATCCGGAAACTCATTTTCCTCGTCTCTCTCCTGAGGATATAACTAGGTGTGCTTCTGTCCAGCCCGTGTGTCCGTTTGATGTACTTCTCCTGTACTCTATTCACCCGCTCGGTTTCCTTCACCCCCACACATTTACCACGTACAGTAACACACTCATCACAAGCAAATCGAACAGCTCCATTCTCCTTTCACAGCCATCTGCAAACAACCTCTTTCTTTATCTCCCCACCTGTCTCATCGCAACATTCGCCCTCCCTACTCTCTCTTCTATATGACCATTCACTTCTCCACTTTCCCTGAAAAGGAAACCTAGGTACACAAACTCTTTCACCTCCTGTTCAACCGCCTTCTTCTACTTCTAATCTCCTCCATTATCCCTCCTTTCCTGAACACCATGACCTTCGACTCTTCTACATTTAGGTCTAACCGACTCCTATCCAGGTATCTTCTCAACCTCTTTGTCATCTCCTTTAAGGCTCCTCGCTTTTCTCCAACAACACTATGTAATCTGCATTCGCAAGTGAACAAAATCCAACCCTTCTCACCTTCACCCCCCCCCCATCATTCCTCCTTCTTGATTCCTCTCCATGCCAGCGATCAAGATTGCGAAAAGTGTTGGGCTGATTGGGCAACCCTGTCTGAACCCACTATCCACCCAGAAACCCTCCGAGATCCTGTCTCTTCCACGTCCCCGTCCTTTTTCTCCTTATACACATCCTTCACTCTCTGAATCAGACCTTTTTCTACTCCTCTTTCTTCCATCGCCTCCCACAACCTCCCCTATCAACTGATGGGGACGCTCCTCTGAGATTTGCGAAGAACGTTTAAACTTCTGACCAATTTTCCTCTTTCCCCACGACATCATTTCGTAGCCTCTCCGCTAGTTCCAACGCGTATACTTTATACGCCGCATTCATCAATATGATTCCTCCCCGCACACTTCCAAACCGTTTTACTTCCTCTCTCAACCTGTCTCTAACAGCTGTTGCATCAAGTATCCATGCTTCGTTCTGCACCCTGCTGCTTCCTTCCACACGTCCCCCTCGGTCTTAACACCTCCCAACTCCTCTTCCATATCTTTTTCTCACATTTGATCTTCCTTTTACCATATTTACCTGAAGTCCTTCCTCATTTCTACGTACTCCTCCCGCTCCGCGATTCCCTCATTCTATTTTTGTACTTCTTTCTAACTCTCCTCTCAATCCTTTTGCATTCCCTATCCAATCACGGGCTTACCATTCCATTTTTCTTCTTTCTGAATCCTTCCTTTTGCACACACCTTTTCATTTCCACTTTTAGATCTCCCCATATCTCTTCCACCAACTCACCTTCGAAACTTGCTTCTCTTAACTGCTCCTGGTATTTCTCTATAATTTACCCCGCCCATATCTCTCTCCTCCACCGAAACTTCTTCTCCTTGCCTTCTGTCGCCTTCCGCTCTTACCCACAAGATTATTGGATGATGGTCCAATTCTATCCTTCCTTCTACTGCGAATCTCTTCGTCTTTCCTAATTCCTGCATATGCATAACAATGCAGTCTATCTCTGATGCCCCAACCTTGCTTACATACGTGTACTCTTTCTGTCCCTATTATACCATTAACGACCAACCACCCTCTCTCACAGTCTCTTAAAATATCCCTCTCCTTATCCATATCCACATTATATACATTCACCCCCAGTACAACTATTCCCTGCTGTCTCTCGCCTATAACTTCTTCTATCCTAGCTTCCATCCTTTTCATCCCATCCCTATTCCACACCGTCACAAACTTGCGTGTCACCCCTCCAATCTGTACAGCCCTCATTTGTACCCCCTGCCTCTCACCACCATCGTGAATTTCTCCGTCAAAACCCTTCCTGATCCCCGTTATGATTTCCCCACTAGTCCTCCCTTTCTTCTTTAGCCTGACCGCCTCTCAGAGCCCCGGCCTAAATCCCCTTGGTAGCCTTGTTTATATCTTGCACTACTCTTTGCCCTCTACCCACGTTTTTACCATATGTCGTAGTCTATTTTCCCCATCTACATTGGCACAGGTCTGAGCTGCCATATTATCACAGAACAATTCAAATGGATAGAATTCTTTTTATAAGATAAAACTAACCGAATTATGAAGACACATAATTTCCTGGCAATCTTCGCTCATGGCTACATACTTAGCATGACATGTAGATAATGCCAGGCTTTGCTGCTTGTGCGTTCTCCGGGCTACGGTGTCACCAAACAATTGTATCGCATAACCACACGTCGTCAAAGATCCGCCACAGTCTGATAAACTAGCATCAGAATAGGCCTGCATATTATTAAGCTTAGCTTTATATCCTAATGCATAATGCCTTGTTCCAGCCAGATATTGAAACGATTGTTGAACCATTTTCCATTTATGACAAGTTGGATTAACTTGATGTCTGCTCAAAAAGTTGACTGCAAATGATATGTCTGGTCGCTTTACTCCAGCCGGCTTTTCTAATGAACCGACAGCTTCTTGATCCTGACGATTGTTTGTCGCTGTTGTGTTTTCATCTTCAGTTTCTTTTATTTTCCTTTCTTTATTGGCTACTTGCCTTGAAATAATATGAGTATTTATTGGTCTGATCTTAGCAGAGCCGAAGAAGTTCAACATGTTGTCTATTAGTTTGACTTGATATAACTCTATCGTCTGATTCGTAACATCGGTTTTCTTTTATACCCAGAAATTCTTTTGGGCTACCCATATCTTTAATTTCAAATTCCTAACCTCATCTCGGGCTGATTCCGTCTAACTCTTCAACGTTTCTACCTCCCAGTAGTATATCATTAACATAGAGTACTACTATTATTATTCCTGTTCTCTTTCCCCTAATAAATACACAGGGATACATATCAGTTAAATCAAAGTCTAGATCCATCATGGCTAATGTGAATTTGTCGTTCGACTTCTCAGGACTGATTGTAAGACCATACAGCGACTTTTTCAATTTCCAAACATGCTTCTCTCTCGATTCCCTACTAACCATGATACCTTCTGGTATTTCCATCAAAATGTCTTCGCCCATTTCTCCATACAGGAATGCTGTTTCAACATAAAGTTGTTTTAGCACCAGAATAAATTTATTAGCTATTGCCAGAAAGGATCTTATCAATTGTAACCTAGATAACGGTGCATGGGTTATAAGGTGAATTTCCGAGTCTCATTCGGAATACCTTCTTATTGGAAGGCCCTCCATTTTTAAAAGCAGACCTTTCAAACGAATTTCCAGAACCATCTTCCGAAACTTTATGATTAAGGGCGCCAGCCGCCAACAGAAAAAAGGAGATAACCTACTCTTTATAATAGGCGACACATTTTATTCAACTTTTAATCAAATCTAACTGACAAATTATTTTCCGGGAACTCAAAAGGATCGAGAACTTGAAACTTCCCCCATTCCATTCAAATCGCAGGGTATGAGTTATTCCTAACCAAAGAAAGCAAGTGAATAAAGCTGAGACCAACATTCTTGTGTTACCAGAAAATAGATCCTTTTCATTTCGAAGAAAATTGCCAGGTTGTACCGGAAATGTCATTGAATTTAATATTTTGTAACCTAAAAGAAAATAACGGAACTAGGTACCCACAATCTTTCCAAATTATCGCATTAGACCGACGCCAAACTAATCAATTGACATCACACAATTTGCCGGCCACATGCTTACTAGCACAAGTAAGATAACAAAATTCTCCCAGATTTACTGCGCTTAATCCATCCATAACTTCAAGTTTAACTATCCTATTTACACATCCGATCAAAACCATCACTATCTTCCGATATCACGACAAGAAAGACGTAGCTGGTATTCTCTTCTCTTCAGGCACAAACAATATGGATCCAGTAGAAATATAACTGAATCAAAAAACCTCTGATTCCTCTGACACTAAATTTAGTTCCCCCTCTTCTCGCCACCGTGAATACGCTGGGCATCCAAATCTTTTAATTTGACTAAGATCGTAATTTATTTGAGGATCTAATGGTTTGAGTAGTATTCTCATAGTATTAGATTTATGTGGAGTTCTATTGTATACATACACACTTGCTTTGACTGCTAAGTCCCACATGCTCATATATAATCCTGAGTCAAACATGCATGCACGTACTTTGTTTTGTATAGTTCTGTTGAAATGCTCAGCCGCCCCATTATGTTTTGGAGTATCAAGACATGCTAAATGTAAATTAGCTCCAAACTCCTACAAGGCTTCTACAGAAGCTAATCCTGTAAACTCAGTTCCTCTATCATATCTCAAATTGCAACACTTCTCATCTGAGGCAATCACGTTTCTCGAACTCCTCACAAAATCTTTTAGGCATCTTCCCATGGCAGTTTTATGTTTCATTGGGTACGCTATAGCCACTCTCGAGATAGTCATCAATAATAGCAAAGGTTTGCTTGCTCTTGTTTTAACTCGATGGGATGGAAGCTTACAATTTTTTTGTCACCTAACAAATTTCGCAACCTAAAGAAAGAAAAAAGAACAAAACACATTCAAACCACCTGAGTAACTAGGAAAACTCCTTAAAAACTCTTGAAGACGAAAAGGCACCTTCCAGTGATCCGACAGTATATAAAATACCCTGATCTTGTGGCTAAATATATACTGGAGAAACCAAGAGGGAAGTAAGACAACGTATAAATGAACATGGAAGTAAAGTCAGGCTGAAACATTACACGCAATCAGCACTAGCGGATTATCATATCAAACAAGACATAGCATTTTATTTGGGAAAACGGCCACCATTGCTCAGCTATGGCTTAAAGGAATCCTGAGGATTCCTCTAAGCCATATATTATGACGCTTCTCATCCTTTCAGATTTTTCGATTAACTTTGACTGTTTTTCTGTTTTGTCTTTCATAACTTTGTTCTCTTCTTCTATCTCCTCAATACTCGTTGTGTTATTTCTAACGTCCTTCAATAAATTTTCCATTTCCGCTTTTATGATGCATTTTGTGTCTTGTTCAATCTTCTCCTCGAAGTTTTCCAAACATTTCAGTAAGCTTCCTTCGGTCACAGGTTTATCCATTGCTATGCTGCTCTGAGCACCTATGGGTACCTGAGGCTTCCACTTCGCCTACGTTTAGTATATGTGTTTGCTGTATATGTAAGGGACGCTTCTTTCTGGGCTTCAGGGTTCACTTTCATCAGAACTCAATCCAGAAGTTTCAAATCAAAGGAACAATTTTGCTTTTTTTAAGAACATTGCGATCACTGATATCCAAGATAATAAGCAAAATTGATAGAGCTCATTTCAGCGAGTTTATTAGTTCTGCTTTCACTATAAACTTAAGTCATAAAACCACATTATATTTCGAAAAACGAGGAACCCATCTAACGCACGTCCGTTGGCTTTACGACTAGGGCCGTATCTCCAACATATTCAAACCACTTAAGTAACTAGGAAATCTCCTTAAAAACTCTTGAAGACAAAATGGCACCTTTCAGTGATCCGACAGTATATAAGATCCACTGCTCCTGTGGCAAAATCTATACTGGAGAAACCGATAGGGAAGTAAGACAACGTATAAATGAGCACGGAGGTAAAGTCAGGCTAAAACATTTCACGAAATCAGCATAAGCAAAGAATCATATCATAACAAGACATAGCATTTCATTCTTGAAAACAACCGTCATTGCTAAAACAAACAATTTTTTTCCTGCAAAAAATAGAAAAGCAATCGAAATCTTGAAACACTCTAATGACATCGAAAGGGGCAATGGATATAGCACCAAACCGATTTGACTTCCCGTCTCTCCAGGTTTTTCGAAGAAGACTTTATTGGGAATAAGTTTCAACCAGTCTCGATGTCAACGCTCTCTGTTCAATCACAGACATCGTAGATAGTATGTGTGTGTGTGTGTGTGTGTGTGTGTGTGTGTGTGTGTGTGTGTGTGTGTGTGGGATAATATATATGTGTGTGTGATAAATTAGTGAATATTATCAATGTATATTATATTTCATGTCTTGTTAATTTACAATTAATATGAACTGATTTTGTCTATATTATTCAGCAAATTGAAAAATATATGCACGCAACAAGTTGCTATGAGATATAATGCGCCGCAAGAGCTTCATGTTTCTTTACCTCACTTCCTTTCAATAGGTTTTATCGAAACAAGAATATTAATTTCTTCAGTAGACTGGAATTGTATTTATGCTACGAATATAGTCCAGGAGCTCAGATATACGCTGTATTCTTTATGACACGGTCTCGTTATGACATTACTCTTTTAATTTTACACACACGTAATTTATTGTGTCTCCACTATTCTCTCAGTGTTTCCGCTTTCCTATCCTACATTCTTGATATTACTTCCGAAAGACCTGTCGCCCCACGTTGGGCGCCAGGTATGGCGGAAGTGCCTACCGAGGAGGGGATTGTGAGCAGGACGTTGAGAGAGGAGGCGAACACAATAAAAGAAAGGCGATTTACACAAAATAGTATGTTAAGCGGTTCCAACTGGAGTATTTTTCCCTGCTAGGAGTTTTTTCCCTGCTCTGAAAACAGCAACTTCTGGCTCGCTTCACACGCTCGAAAACCCGTGTTTTTCCTGCATGTTCCGAAGAAAGGTAAATTATTACCACTTACAGTACTGGCGGCATTGCCGTGTCGTGACGATGCGTGGTGACGGGTGTTCGAGTGGCCCTAATAAGGACCGTAGACCGGAACTTGATACTCCTTTCCCAGAGCCATGGGACCAATGAAAGACCAAAGCTTTCGAGACGTATTTTGACCTCCTGGATCCGAATTCACAAGGTGTTTACTCGTGCGCGGCGATTTTCAAAAGTTATGAACAAATATATTGTTTAAACAATCACAAGTTTTTTTCTATGTATTTTTAGCATGCAAGTGGCATATCAAATGATTCTTTATTCATCAAAGAATACGTTGATTTTTGAAAATTCAAAAAATCTTGAATAGAACCGAAGATATTGCAAAAAAACCAAACAAAAACTTGTAGACGTTATATTTTATTGTCCATCAGGCTGTTACTTTTTTCCTAGTTAAGCTACGGATGCCGCTGAAATGCCGATGGATTCTTCATTCCATTCAGAATGCTATGCTTTCTGGAAATTTCAAAAATACCGATTATAAGCAAAGAAATCGTTAATCAACTGATAAAAAAATGAGTAGATTTGCAGAAATCAGTTTTTTAAACATCGTCACCTTTTTTACTACTCAGGTGACGATCACTGTACATAGATAAATCAATTCGTCAGATAATAACAAATGCAATGCTCTTTGAAATTTGGAAAAATCTTAATTAGAACCAGAGACATGGTCAGTTCAGTGAAAAAAATATCATGGTTGCGCGCAAGTACTGAGACCGCGCTAGCGGTCTCAGTCAAGCCGTGTTGCTCACACACAGCGCGCGTGTATTAGTGACTGGCTTCAGTTTCCGATCTAAGTACACTGCTGAGGTGGCGAGCGACGCGACGGTCCGAAGCAAGAGGACTCGGGACCCCTCGGCCGATTCCGCCTGGCCTCGGGCACGACTCAGCAACTCCTTCATGCAGGGCCGTGCCGAGTTACCTTCCTTATGTAACATTTCTGTTACAACGGGTCGGTTCAACTGACTGGTTTCGTTTTATTATTACGAATATAGTCTAGGAGCTCGAATCTTCGTCAAAACTTTCGACGACATAGCCCACATACTGAAAAATATTAGGTAAACAATATTGTCCTGTTGAATAGCATGAGTGGATGGATAGCATATATGGTGCAAGCTCCCTGTTTATCCTTCGTTTCATGCAATTGAACTTATCGTCTTCATAGTAGATGGTATTGGAAAAGTCAGAGAATATTATCATATACTGAAAACAATGAGTGGTATAAACATGACTTGAATTTTGAACGGAAGAAATTATTTTCTAGCATGATAGAAAAATTAGTTACCATCATGAATACATCCTTAACAAAAATACTTTCCTCAAAGCTTTTTGATCTATCTCAATTATTTTAAAGCATAAAGAAACTATAGTGCACCCAAAATTCACCCCAAAAAATTGGGCGATCATAGCTATAGAATGCACATACTCTGAAATGAAAAAATTGAAAAATTCGTGATAAGATTTCAATATTTTTGATCCAACAAGACTTCATCGCTGATGATATGCTGATATGCTAATGCTATATTCCTGATATTGAAAAAACAAAATGATGAATCTTCCGAATATCATTGGAATGACTGTACATTTCTTATACCCCTGAATTTGCCAGCTTCTCTTCTCTTTGAGCGGTAGAAAAACGACAGCTTCATCTAATCACAAACACAGTATGTCCAATTACAGTGATTTCGAGATATACTAGATTACATTGAGGATTGCATTTTGCACTTTGAAATAAGTGGATTTGATTGAATAGAGTAGAATAGTATATATTGAAATCGGAAGATTAAACGAATTTCTTCAGATAGAGTTCAATCGTGATTGCGACAGCCGCCTCGTTGGAATAGATCAAACACGAAGGCACGCAGGTACTGCTTGTTTTGCCACAGTATTTCTAAAACCAGGGTTTCTTACAACATTGATTCCCTGCTTGCCATCATAACATATTTCGAAGTTTCGCAAAAAATCCCATAGAGAAAAATTTTAGGAAATGTTTTTCTTCACTGTCTTGTCCTTTTGATCAAACACGCAAATTTTTGAAGCGTGATGCAGTTTGATGTAACAATATTCATTTCCTGAATTGCATGAAAAATTTATTTTGGTAAAGAGCGAGTTTTGCTCTTATTCATTGGAGAACTCAATATTGAAACAAAGTGACAAATAAACGTGTTACAACCCCTGATATTAGCAATTGCAAACGAAGCTGATTGTCTAACAGGCCGATTATAAAATCTTATGTAGAACGTAGTGTTTCCTGCAGATACAGCTGCTTTACGAATCTCTGTATCTTCTCCACTGCTGATTCTTTGCGCATAAATGGTTCTTGAAGTTCAGAAACAGACTTCCTCCATTTGTATCTGCAATTCTCAGCAAAACAGTTTTTTTTTTATGTTGTCCGCAATGACAATATGCTGCGCACAATTGTAAGTGTTCGGGAGAAGAGGTAGTTTCAGATTTTGGCGAAACCTGTTGACACTCGTCGTATTTATACTTTGAGGTATCATTATCTCTATTGTCTTTCAGTTCTCTATCTTAATCAATGCTTCCAAGTTGAATAATAGTCAGCGCCTGTGCTCGTTGGGCCGTCACCAGAGCTAGAAGAGCCACCAGTTTCTTTGTCATCCATTCAAGAGACAGATTTTCTAGCATGTGAAGAGGAGATAAATGGTCTTAAACCAACTAAGGATCCGAAGTGGTTTCACATTTTGCTGTTGGAGGCTTGAGCTACATCCTCGAGAAATTTGGAAATCCGCACATCTTCACCCAGATCGTTACCCATCAAGAGTAATTATATGGCAGCTCTGTTTATGTTAAGGATGCTGTATGAGCGGGTGGTCCTTAGGGCATCCGAGAAAAATTCGATAATCGTCGAAATTTCTCTAAAGAGAATCCCTAACTGATTGACGCGGCAAAACTCCTACCACAATCGAATTTTTCCATTATACCGTTCCGAAGTTCTTTTTGGAACCGAAGACCGCATGAACTCCGCAGCTTCTTTAGTGGTTTGTTCCATCTCGAAAGCTTCTGTAATAAGCCATAAATCTTTTGTTCACACTAGTTCCAGATCTGAAGTGCGAAAAGCGCTAGTCTGGCATATTGAATGCCGTCCGTCCTATTAACATTGGCAATTTATATCGTGCTGTTTATTCAAAGTAAAATTGCCCAATCATGATCTTTCTATGGATAGCATTTCAGATTCTTCACCACTACGGTTAGCTCTAAGACGATTATATGAAGCTTTTGCTCGTCTATATTCCACAGCTCATGAGCTTTCTCACCGGCACAGTAGAAGAATTATCATTCTGTTGGAGACGCATCTGTGGAAATTCCTTTCACGAGATTTAACGCCGTTTCTCCCCCTTAATGACGAACTCCCTGTTAATAATAGTATGTTGCATTACTAGGTGTTTTCCTCCTAGTAATGCATATTATTTTCCATAACATCTCTATTGAAAACGAGATTTTCAGTGCTCGTAGAGCGTGTTGAAACTGTAGAAAATCACACAACTCGCGATGCAAAA
>WSXT02183500.1:0-20828 GCA_011762715.2 Neuroterus valhalla | reverse complement strand
GTTATTTACACAACCACTCATTACCATTCCATAATTCACCCTCACTCCCTCTTATTTCCCTCTCAACCGTACCCTTTACTTTATTTTTTCCTTCCTCCCCTTACTGCCCCTCACTTCCTCACACTTGGCCGAATTTCCCTACACTTTCTCTCATTTCCCCATACTTCTAATCATTTCTCTACACTTCGACTCACGTCTACTCTACAAAACCCTTATAAACGAAATTGATATTTCGAGTTTCAGCTTTGACATAGAGCGCCCTCTGTGTAATTAGAGAAACAATTAATAAGAAAATTATTATTCCTTTCACATATCCCAAAAGGCTGGCAGTGCTGATCATTTGAGAGATGATCAACCACCTCCATCAGCTGGTGAGAACAACATGCTGGACTTAGACGTTCGAGGAATCTACAGTAATCGACAAGACTTTACAGCAACCTTCAGGCCAACTGCTGGAATGAACTTCAATGGAGGTGTCGGTCCAAATGGCCTTACAAAGAAACAAGAAATGTTGGTGAGAAGTGCCATCAAGTACTGGGTTGAGAGACATAAGCACGTCGTAAGGTAAGGATAAATTATTCATTATTTGAGAATTCAATGCCTTTCACACGGGAGGCCAGGGTTCGATTCCTTGCCGGAGCACAGTGGAGCAAAGAAAATGTCCGTGGGCAATTTTGTTTTCATGGGGAAATTCCCATACACTCTTAATTTTTTCAAAAATTTTTACTCTAGTAATTTTATTCTAGTATCTAAATCTAGTAATTTTTACTCTTTAACCACGATAACTCAGCGAGAAAAAAAGGTAGAGCATTTTTTCAAAAACAGTTGGGAAACGTATGGAATTTCACGTCTGGTGATGTGAAATAGATTTGGTTTTCATGTGCTTAAGAGAATACAGCACGTGATAAGTTTTGGGAAAAAATTCTAGATTTTATAAAATTTTGTACCTTCATTTCAACTTCTAGCATGACCTAGGGAAATTATTGCGCTAATCTGAAAATGATACAATATAGAGCCTGAAATTTTATCTTCGATTTAAGCCAAAGAAACTCGAAAAATCTCCATCGGTTCCCGAGATACGATTAAAAATGTTCAATCGTATCTGAGCTGAGTTTTAGTCGACGATCACGGTTCTCGGCCGGTCTGCTGCTCGCCTTTATCGTTGAGCCAGGACCGAATAGGCCACGTACAGAGGTGGTGCCTAATTGGGGCTCTCTATACTTTTGATTCTGCCCATCATCAATTTTTATTTACAATGTTGTAAATTTCTTAAATTATTCATTTTTTCTTAAATATTTACAATTATTTCAATTCAGAATTATTAATAAAAATAAAGATATATTGAAGTTATAATAATATAATTTTCTTTGGGAAAGTTGTATTGACCCTTGATAATAAAATTCGTAAAGAAAATTTGCTGTTCGTTGTTTTTACATTCGATTATACCTGACCCTGAAGCCAACAACGAACAACAAATTTTCTTCAAGAATTTTATAATAATAATTTCATTGTTATCAACTTTGAATAATTTTGAGAGTTGTTACATAAATAATTTATTTAGAAATTAGAAGCTGCATTCGTTTGAAAAATACTTTACTCTCGTAACAATATATCTGCATTTTTATTTAAAAATTAATAATTCAAGAAAATTTACAACATTTTAAATAAAAATTAATTATGAGCAGAATCAAAAGTATAGAGAGCCCTAATCAGGCACAACCTCTCTACGTGGCCTATCCGGTCCTGGCTCAACGAAGGAGGCGAGCAGCAGACCGGCCGAAAACCGTGATCGTTGACTAAAACTCAGCTCAGAAACGATTGAACATTTTTTATCGTATCTCGAGAACCAATGGAGATTTTTCGAGTTTCTTTGGCTCAAATCGAAGATGAAATTTCAGGCTCTATGTTGTATAATTTTGAGATTTTTGCAACAATTTTCCTAGGTCATGCTAGAAGTTGCAATCGAGGTACAAAATTTTAGAAAATCAAGCATTTTTTTTTCAAAACTTATCACGTGCTGTATCCTTCTTCAGCACATAAAAACAAAATCTGTTTGACATCACTAGACGTGGAATTTTATAGGTTTTCCAACTGTTTTTTTAGAATGCTTTATAATTTTTTTTTCGCTGAGTCATCGTGGTTCAAAGACAGCAGTGATTTTTAATAGCGCTTGCGTCAATCGATCTCATAATTTCCGACGGTAGTGTATTACTTGGCAGGGAAACTTGAGTAACATATTAAGTTAAAAATGATCAATGAACATCATCAAAAACAATATTTGAAACAAATTTTTATCACTGTTTTATACCTTTGCGGCAAAATCCATCTCAAGGTAAGCCAAAGACTCCAGTCTCCTGTTAATATTTATGCCAATAGCACTCGGTATACTTGATCGATCACCCATCCGAATGCTTGCTGCGCCAAAAGCTGCTTAACATTTGTTTTCAGACGGAAACTGGTTTTTTTAAGCGTGGCGTGGCCGTTATTATGTAAATATAACTGATATTCTTTTTTTGTTATGGAATCGACAACCAGTTATTTTACATTGCCTTCTTGTTATAAGTGGATACATTAAATTTGTGTAAAAAATCTCAAATAACAAATAGTCTGTTTGGCTGTTTTCAGGCGTACAAACTTGATTTTTCCTACGCAACCAATTGTAATTTACTAGCTTCCGAATTTTCGAGGATATTTTTATAATAGAATATAATTGTTATTGTGAACAACAATTTCTTGAGCTTTTTTTATCATGTTATATCTTATAAATTAAACCCTTTTTTTCACTATGAATAAGAATTTCTTATACTTTGTATATTCAAATAACGGATTCACTACTTCTTATTGTTATTAACAATTTCATAAACAAATTTCCTTTAGATGATTCATCTGAATATATAATTTGCAGTATCGAGGATATGCGTAAGACTTCTATTTACATTAAATTTGGAAAAATCCCATATAATATTCCCTGTATAGCTTAATTGATTAACTTTTTGATAAAAATAAGAAGGAGGGATCTTTTTTATAACATCTGATGGAAGCTAAAAAATTCGTAATGGAAACTTGATAACGCTGAAAAAGCGGAAGCTGAATGCTGAAAAATAGCCCAATAATGGATTTGTTGATTAATGTTTGTTTATGCAAACATGGAAGGTTATCAATCCATAGCAAGAAGATATTGTTAAATAACTAGCTGTTATTCCCTAAAAAGCCGAATTTCAGTTATAAATTACATAAAATGATACAAATGAGCTGGAAAGATTGATGTTTACAATAAAAATTAGGAAATTATTTATAAATGATTATTTATACGTGAAAATACAACAGCCATGCCACGCTCAAAAAACCAGTTCTCATCGGATCACTAAACTCAAGCACCGTTGGGTGCGGTTAGAGCGTGGATGGGTGATTGCTTGGAAATATTGCGTACTGTTGGCATGAGTTCTGGCAGGAGACCCCCAAAAGAGATTTTTCCTTACTACTATACAAAAGAAAAAAAACACGAAGATGATGAATATAGAGAAAGGAATAGTAAAAAGAGGATAAGAAGATAGGATGAGAGAAAGGGAAGAGTAGAGAGAATTTTTAGTAATACTGACAAGGAAGGAGTCAGCATAGCAAAGATGGAGGAAGCTGGTATAAGGAATGTGAGAAGGAAAAAAGGAAATAAGAAAGAGATGGATAGAAAGAAATGTTGATACACTTAAGACAAATACAGGAGGAAAAGAAAAGGATTATGAGGAGAAATGTGATAAAGTAGAGTAAGGAAATGGAAGGTTAGAGGAAAAAGCAGAAAACGCTAGCATGGAAGAAGAGGTAGCGAAAGTAGTAAAAAGAGATAGAAAAGAAGGAGAAAGAGTAATTTATTATTGTCAGAAGAGGAAAAAAGAAGCTGAGAGGGCAAGAGAGAAGGAGAAAGGGAAAAGGTCACACAAGAGGATTCCGGAAGGGAAAAATTAACAATGGTGATAGGGTCGATGGAAAGTAGAAAAGCGAAGAAATGCGAGGGAAAGTTCCGGAAAACAAGATTAAAAATACGGTGGGAAAAATTCAAGAAGTGGGTTGAAATAATCTGAAAGAGAGTATGAATAGCAGAGAGCCGACAGGAAATACAGAATGGAGGAAAGTGGCACCAAAAGGGACGTAATTTATAGAGGAGATGGTAAAAGGTTATAGGTGAGTATTATTGATGCCAATATTATGTAAGATAAATATGCGGGAGGTATAGGAGATAATGATATCGATAGATAATGATATGGAGAAGGAAAGAATAAAATAATGTTCGAGGCAAAAATGGGAAGAAATCTTCAGAGTGAAAAAAGTAAGTTAAGGATAAGAGAGCGAAAAGAGTGTGGAAAAAGAGATAAAGGTAGAAGGATAAAGAGGTGTAAGATAAAGGAAAAAAGAAATATATCCACCAATGAAACAGTAATGTTCGCAGAAAATGAAGTAATGGTAGATACAATTATGAGGTGAATAAAATATTCAAAATATAATGTTTCAAAAAATAGAGTCAAAGAGATAAGTTCAAAACATGGATGGGAAGTAGAGAGTGGGAATCCAAGGAGAATTCAAGAAAGGGAAAACCAGAAGAGTAAGCGATTTTGTCTTACAAAGAGGTGAAAGAAAGAGGAAGGAGGGTCATGGGTGTTCACCTGATTGAGAAAGGAAAAGAGGGAGTCTCTAAAATACCGAAAAATAAAGGAGAAAGAAAAATAGACAAATAAGAATTGAAAAAAAGGAATAGGGAAAGGCAGGTAATAGATAGGTGCGGAAGATGGTACAGTTAATAAAAAGAATATGAAGTTAGATAAAGTGAAGGCTGGCTCACTCATGAGGAAAGTAGATAGGGAAGAAAGGGATAAAAGAGAATAGAGAGATGGCGACCTGGGGATTGGGTTAAACGAGCAATGTATTAAGAAAAGGATGAGAAGAAATAATCTAGGGTATGTGGGTGCGTGAAGGAGAAGTCGAAGCATACATGGGAAGGTTGGTTGAGAGGAGAGGAGGAAAGGATAGGATGGCGAGAGAATTTGGGTGAAACTTGAAGGAGAGAGGATGAAGGAAAATGGATAAAGGGTATAGAAGATGCGAGAGAAGTTGAAGGAGAAAAATGATGTAATAAGGGGGAGATGGGAAGATGAAAAAGCATGCATTGAAAGGAAAGGAGAAGAAAAAACGGAAGTGTCTTAGAAGCCTAAGAAAGACTAAAATTGTGAAAAAGACGTTATAAAGATGTAAAGGACCAAAGAGGACATGTTATCCCTTGTGAGAGACATTGTGAACAGAGAAAGGAGGAGTTTTTATCAGTTGCATATCAAAAATTTAAACATTCTAAAACCGTTAGTCAAATTAGGAAAAAACTCATGAAAATATTTTTTTAATATTAATTTATCAGTTGCAAGCATATTATAGTTTCGTATGGTATCAGCTCGATAAAGTTTCAGAGACTCGTGTCTCTACACAACTCTACTCTCCTCTGAATGATTTATTATTAAATTGACAACTAGCCTTCTGAAAACTCCGGAAGTATTCAGAAGGTACTCGATTTTCGCTTGTCCTCGCAGAAACTTGGAATTTAATTAATATCGATGATTAGATCATTTAAATAAATTGAATAAATAAATTATTTGCCTGAAATTCGAAATTAGACATTTGGATAAATTTGGAACTCGTCAACTTCATCATTATAGAATTTGGAAATTGTTGATTGCCAAACCTGAAGAATTATTCATTTCATAATTCATTTAGGAATTTTGTGATAAATTTCAATATTTGATGATTTCAAATATCGATTTTATGATTCAAGAAATTGGCAAATCTTCAATTAGATCATCCCAGGTCTTAATAATTCTTTAGTATATGTAAAAATTCGATTATTAATTTCTGAATTTTATGATATTCAATTGATTTAAAAATTTAGGCATTCGATGATTAATTTGAAAATAAATGACACCAAAATATTTAAATATTTAAATGCCTTCAATAACGGTGCAAATATAATTATTGATAGCGCAATGGTACCCTTGAAAGATATAATGATTTGAGGATTTGGGGACATCATTTGATCAATTGATGATTTTTTTTCCGAGGAAACTTTGATTCTATAGAAGGTGTTACTTCTTCAAACTTCTCCGATTAAACGATTGATGATTTTTATGGCTTGTTAAATAGATCATTCATGGAGTTGATTATTTATTAAATCATGTATGACAGAGGTGTCCAACGCGTGAGCAACGGTGTAAATAACTGTCACTCGTCATTCCTCTCTTTTACCACCTTGGATGCGTTCATACGGTGATCGCGATGTGGAAAGGGGTCCTCGGCGGCCGGCCTGTGTAAACAGTGCGCGCAAGTAGGCATGGTCAGGCGTAGTCAGACGAAGCCCGCAGTCAAACGAGGAGAGAATTTTTGATAAAACGCTCGGAGAAGGGGAAAAAATGAGCAGCGCGCCAACCTTGCGTGTGACACCCCTTATTTGTGAATTCAGCGATCAATCGTTGAATTGAACGATTTTTTGAAGATTTAAGGATGAAAATGATATCCTTTATAGTTCAAATAATTGAATCCCTAAACGAAAACGATGAAGCTTACATCGAACGATTTACACAAGAAGTTTTCCTAAATTTGAATATTTCAATGCGCTTACGATGTTCATGAAAAAATTCAAAGAAAATTCGAAGATGTCTCCAGCGTATTTGGAAATTTTGAATTGAGGAAATTTCTACTTTATTTTGCACTTCTTGAATTTCTGAAGGATTTTGTTATAGAGCCTGATTTCTTTGAAAATTTCATTAGTTTTATAGTTTCTACGATTCAGGGTAGTTTCTAATAGTTTCGAATTTTTTTGAACTTTCATCCATTTTAAAAATTTTTCAACAACTGTTTCTTAGAAAATAAAAACATTTATTCTACTCTTTTTGAATGATTTTACAATATATTATAATTTTATATTTATTTGTGAATTGTAATAGTTCTTGCGAGTTAGGCGAAATTTTGATTTTTCAAACATATTTCTGAGCTTTTTTACAATTTGAGAATATTTTCCACTGAATGTTTTCACAAAATGTATTGTATTCATTTTTTTATTGTAGGAGGATTTTCATTCTTAGAATTTTATGTATTATTCCTATGTTTTCTATGTTTTCTAATCATACTGTGTGCTGGAAGATTTTAATCCTGTGCATTTTGATATCATTTTTCATCATCTGGAACTACAAAAGACTTTTGTATTCATACCGCCTTATTCCACCTTTTATGAAAAAGTTAGTTAGTATTGATAGTTTCCATCCAATTCAAATAAGCCCGCGCTTTTCGACACATGCGCAGTTCAGAGCCGTTGGTACCACTGCTGTACGCAGTCATCAATCCGACATTAGTGCAGCAGTTTGCAACGTTGCAAAAATAAACATGTTTTGTTCTAGTCATTCAAAACTCATTGATTCCAGTCACTCTTTTTTTATTATAAATTTTCTTTAAGTGATTGATTGATTGAATGTTCTGTGTTCTAACCCTCCTTTGTGATATTCTCAGGGTGCATGAATTGGAATTGTAATATTTATATGATCAATTATAACTTTTTCAATTAAATTTATACTATTTCTAAATTTCTCAAATATTATAATAAATAGTTATCATTCGCAAGAAACTTCATTTTTGTCAAGGACTCAAAGCAGATGCCTCCCTAAAAATGTGACTTTGAAAACTTCTGTTGAACAAGCATTCGTAATAAGTAAGAGAACCAAGTAAAATAATAGATAAAATAAAAATTAAATGAGAAAAATAATCAATAAACAGAAATAACAATAAGAACTATATTTTAAGAACTATTGTTCTTAAAATTCAAAAACACTTTTATGGACAGTTTGAGTTTGTCGGTATGCCTTTTGGTTTCAAAAATTCTCCTGCAAGATGAATGTCAGACTTGTTTTATGTATCGATTTTCTCCACAAAGATCGTGAGTGAACAGGTCCCTCAGGCTTCACTAATTTTTTTTTTCGTTAGGGGCAAGTCATTGCCCTTCGGACCAGCTCTATCCGGTTCTGAACAACATGACCGGACAATTCTGCTATGAATTTCTATTTCGAATTTTCGCCACAATACGGCGCTCTGCGCACGTGGACCTACTCTTATCAAAGATATTTTTCTTTTACGTGAAAACCGATGAGAAAAATATTTTTAAATGTAATATCTAAAAATTTTAGGATTTCGTTGATAGTTTATTCCCAAAAATAATTATTTTTGTTCATATAACCAGGCGAGTGGTAATTCTATAAAGGCATGTAGAATAAATGTGACGTGGATCCGAACGCAGCCGCGTGGCAGCGGTGGCCGTACTTTTAGGCCCATAATAATTTTATGGTATAGAGAAAATTCAAATTTGATTTATTCCAAATATCAAAACACGTTTTTTGCACATATTGATTTTTGGACAATATTTTGTGATATCTTGAAGATCCAATAAATTTAGAGGTTCTAATGAAAAAGTAGAGAAACCATAATTTTTATCATATTTCTTTTTAAATGTAGACAATGATTTATTTTGCTCCGTTATGATAAACCTGTGAAAAATGAAGACATGTATAAAAATTGATTATGTTATGAAAATATGTCGAACACTCCTAAAGATTTATATTAACAAGAAAAGGATTTATAGAATAAATGAATATTATAAAGTTAGACAATTGAAAACTATATTTGTGAACAACATATAAATAGTTATGAATAAAAGATTAATAAAGAAACATAATTATTCATGTATTTCAATTAGGGATTTTCAACATAAATAAACTTCTTGATCCCTAGGCACCAAAACCGGCTCTGGGAATTCGCCGCCTTCCTTCGAACTGACCATGAAAGCGAAACAATTTATTTAATATTTCATCACGATGATATATTTATTGGCTGAATTTAGCCTTTGAAAAAAGATTTTAATTCTCAAAGACCGTATTTTCATCAATATTTTGTTGATTTTTTTTTCTTCGTTTTTTTCGGTCCAAAATTTGCCGCCCTTGGGAAATTGCAGCCCCGGGGCAGTGCCCATGTTGTCCTTTAGGTTAATCCACGCCTGCTAGGCACAATTAAAACTTGTTTTTTCCCGGAGCAAGTTGCATAACCCGACTTGCTTCCAAGACAACCCACTCATGTCCCATTGCTGTCGTTGATTTGAAAAAATCTTGTCAAAACATTGAAATGTTATTTTCAAACAAAAAAAAATCGGAAAATTTCGTTTATGTACTTTTGAAAAGCGAAACTTAACGTTGTTGACCCTTTCCCCATGCATTCTATCATCCATCAGCCTAAAAATAGAGCCAGCGCCACCACTCGGCTACGGTCCACATTTCCGCCACTTTCAGTTCTGACTGTCACCAGGGATGGGTACTTATAATACGTCACGCACAATACATAGTTTCCTACGTGTATACTGCTACGTATATTACGTCTTTGGTTTCTTACAAATTGTCGGGCTCATTTGTCTTTTCTTTTTTTTTGCACTGAAAATTCATTCTGTATCATGGTATCTTCCCTCAAAAATATTTGCAATTCCTTTCGACATTTTTGCTTCGAAAACGTTAAAGAAATTCGAATTCAATTCATTATTAACAATAATCAGAAATGTATGAGGTTAGGTCTTGCCCGCTACCTTCTACATGAATCATACCTAGTTTTTTGAATTTTCTGCGTAAATCACGTGGTTTATCATTATTTATCTGGTCGACCCATCAAGTGACCCTGAAATATTCCTGAAAATACTTGTCGTGTACGTGAAATGCGGAACTAATAAAAGTTGATTTTCCTAACTTTTTTGGTTAGGGCCAATCTATTCAGTGATCCCAACTTGAGCATGTAAGTATTACGCTTGCCCAGTGCAGCGGTCTTCATTGACCGCCGCTGGCCGCCATCTAGGGCGTGATTCAAAACGGGCAAAACGAACTATTATTAGAGATAAAATAGATAATTATTATAATTCGCACATTAATAGCAGAAATGACCTAATTTGTAATTACGGTTAGACATAAAATAATAATACGTATATTTTGTTAATAATAGAAAGATTCACCTTTATATTCCACAAAAATGATTTTATTTACAAAATATATGCTTTTATATTATTCTATTTCTAACCTCAATTACAAATTACGTCATTTCTGACATTCATGTGCAAATCATAATGATTATCTATTTTATTTTTAAAAATAGTCAATTTTGCCCGCTTTGAATCACGCGCCAAACGACGGCCAACGGTCACCAATGAGAGGACCGTTATGCCGGGCAAGCGCAATACTTGCATGCCCAAGTTGAGATCACTGAATCTATTGCTCTTTTGGTCAGCTGTATCTGACTCTGAACAGGATGGCTGGACAGTTTTGCTATGAATTTAGGTTGTGGATTCTCGCCGCATGGCGGCGCTTCGCGCTTTTTCCGTACTTCTACATGAAAACGAAAAAGAAAAATATGTAAAAAAGGTTATATCTGAACATTTGAGAATTTCGAAGATGGGTTATTTCCGGAAAATCATTATTTTATATAACTGTTTCTAGGTGGTTAATTACACGTACGAAATAATGGAGAGTGGAGTAAATTGCGAAATAGTTATTCGTTATTATGTTCACAAGTTTTAGAAATGAGTAACATTTATTTATTTTTAGCATCAAATTATGATCTCATGTTGTGTGAAATATATAAAGAATGATTTAATAATAGGATGTGATAAAAATTTGATAAATGAGGAAAATAAATGAAAATATCAACTGTGAAGATGGTTCCTAATGCAAAATATTCTTTATTATTCGGATTCAAAATCTATAAGAAGTAGAATTTTCTCATATCATTTTAAAGAGTTTAGTCAATCACTTTTCAATTTGACCCGCTATCCTGGTTGAAAATGGAGCCATTAATTAAGTATCAAAGTAGAAATACGGAATTTGAATATTTTTAATTTAAAATAGGCAACTATGAGGGATATCAAATGAGAATTTTACAATAACGACAGGATTCACATTTCTTAGTACCAAATGTTGCTAATTTAAAATTGTTAAGCAATGCAATTTTTAATCTAGAATTTTGTGATTTTCATCGTTTGGGAATATTGACTGTCAAAGTATTATAGGAGTTTACTTCTAACTATGTAAATTTGAACGATATCATTTGAAAATCAAGGAATTTCGAGTGTTTCAATCTGAAATGATTCAAAACTTATTGAGGCTATAAATTTGAAGTGAATGTGCAGAATTTCGGAAGGGTTCAACTTTCAAATTTCAATAATTTGTTTTTTCAATATCGAAGGTTTTGAATGTCAAAGTACTGAATCATCAATTTTTCAAATAAGGAACTGTCTAATTTTGACTACTTGGGCCTTGGGCATTGCTATCAAACGGCCTTGGCCTTCTTTCACTAGCACTCAGATGTAAACATGCTTTGTACTCGCCAAGAATGGGGCGTGGCGCGTGCTTCTAACCGAACCACTCGGACCGTCTCGACCAAAAGCGACATTCTCGAGAAGGAATTTCTCGGTTGGAATAGTCGCGCGATCCCTCTGTATTTGTCAATTTCTGAGCTCAGACAATTGAAGGCTGGATGTTGTTGGAAATTCAATAGCATAGTGAAAATTGCATAACATCAACCATAGATTGTACAGTATTGATTGGAAGTTTAACTACTTTATTTGAGATTCCTTTTTTCCACAATTTCTTTGCTTCCTCAAAAATTTGAATATTTTGCTAAAAATTGATTTTGTATTCAATTAAATGTTGATTTTTATCAGAATATTGAACCATTCATCCCTTGTATTCCAACAGTTGTGTTCTCTTAGAATGCCTAAAATTGTAACAGCGGGCTGTACATTTTTTTTTATTTTTGATAAAAAAAACATGAAAATTTCCCTATAAAAGTAAATGCAAGTGACGAGTTGCAACTTTCTCTATCCGGGAGGTACATTCGCTGAGAAAGCCTACAAGTGGTACATGTCTCACGGTCATCAATAACTAATGATAAGAGTGCGCGATATTGACCGCAGCAGAGGATGGATTCTACGACACGACCAATTCGTGGGGTGTTATCAGAACTCCTGATAACTGTTCTATAGACGATAGCACGCGATCTGCACGAGTTTCTTACCTGAACATTTTATTATCAAATGACCTATCGCACGTTCTCTGGTCTTCTAAGATTGACACTTTTACTTCCGTAGCCTCTGCTTTTTGACCTGTCTACACCACCATGTTTTGCAGAGCAGTACAATCATTCCTTAATACCTCACATCCATTCACACCTTGTACACTAACATCCATCATCCTCTCCGATCTCCTCCTCTATTTTTCCATCCCCTCTTATGTTCTGTTTCTCCCACCAACACTCTCTATCGAGCCTACTTTCCCTCTTTTTTAAAAATTTCTCCCTAAACTATTCATCTCCTCCCTAACAATAAGATGGAGCACACTCTTTGGCAAGCCTAGTTTTAACCTAATATACCTTTTATGTACCCTATTTGCCTTCTCACTCACCATTAATCCTAACACTTCTACTCCATACAATAATCAACTTTTCACCAGTAAGTCGAACAGCTTAATTTCTCTTTCAAAATAATCTGCAAATAATCTATTTCCCAATCCTCCTGCACCACTTTCTCGTTCTATTCCCACTCCCCTTCTAACAGTGAAAACTTGGGAGCAAATTTTGTTGCAGATAGAATCTGAAAGTAATCCACTTTAACTCGGCACTTGTAGGGTATTTTTTACAGATGCTATTCCATATTTTCGCCATGGTCTTTGAAGTACAGGTGTGTTGATTGCACCATGTGAAACAAGGGCCTTCTTTCAGGTGGAAATATGCAAGCAGCTATCTCCACTGATCTGTATAATACACTGGATAGAGGATGACGTCACACATGCGAACCTGATCTATAGTATTTCCTGAATAGTGGACGTCACAAATGCGGACCATTTTGAAGCCGTAAATTGGAGTATGTCCTTGAGTCAGCTGACTTTGTAAACATTTAAATTCGGGACAGCGTGCATTTTAAAGCATCGAAAAGTGTCTGCTATTTAACCTAAAACTACATGGCAATCTCCTTTCCAGGGTATAATACAGATCAGTGGCCATAATATGAACCACGTAAAAAGATCGTCTGATTTGCATGCATGCAGACTACCTGCATGTATAGAGTTGTGGCGCAATGTTACAAAGTGCAAATCATGGTGTAATAGAGACACGGTGTTCCTTGCGCACGACCAATAAAAAAAACTTCCAAAACGCCACCATGTTGGATAATTAACCAATCAGAAAGTGTTGCGAGAATTCGAGCCTAGAGTACTATGTGGTATAATTTCGCGCTAATTCATCTGATTTGTTGATTCCTCAATATGGCGGCATTTTGTAAGTGCGTAGAACAGGACGAGAATTGGTCCACGTAGGGAACACGTCATGTTTCTATTGCACCATGGTGCAAATAACGCACCTTGATATGTCTACAGACAATGGAGTATGATCGACAAAATTGGCAAAATAAAACTCCGTACCTCAAGTAGTTGGCAAATCACACTCTGCTCAATTGTTAACATGTACACTACAAAGGGTAATTCTCGTTACATGTACGCCTAAACATTTTTTAATAATTTGCTTTATTCCTTTTAGCCCCTCTCCTAATCATCTTAACCTTCAACTTGCCGGAATCTATGCCTAACCGACCTAACCTAACACCTTAGTCTAAACTCCTCATTCATCTACGAACTTTCCGGAATCCTGTCTCGTAATCCTCGTAAACCTCGTATCCTCGTAAGACACCTCCTTCACCCTTTCGATCAGACTTCTCTCTACTTTCCTCTTCTCCATCGCCTCTTACAACCTTTCCTCATCTATTGGTTCAATAGTGTGAGCCCCCTATAATTTTTGCATTTTACTATCACCCTCCTCATATAGTGATACTATGAGCCTGTTTGTCCATACTCCTGGGAAACCCTTACTCTTTTATTCCTTCTTTACTTCCCCTTCCAACCTATCACTAACCGTTGGTGTATCGAATATCCATGCTTTGTTATGCACCTTCTCGAAGCCTTTGGCCTCCCTAACTTTCTTATTTGCATCTCTATCTTCTCGGCAATAATCTTCACCCCCTCTCCTTCCTCGTTCTTTATATTCCTTCATTACACTTTCGCTGATCTTAGCCCTAAAATCATTCTATGGGAAACTCCCTCAACTTCTCACTTCGTTCCTCCTCACTTATCCTCCCCTCCTTCTCTACGCTTCCTGAACCTTTCCATTATTTTGCACACGTTGCCCTCTGTCTCAAAGATTCTGAACTCTTCAGATTTTTTGCTCTTCTTTGCTCTTTTCTTTCACACATCAACCTAGACTTTTCCTTCATCTCTTCGCACTCCAACCTATTCACGGTTGCCCCATTTCATTTATTATACTTCCTTTTAACCCTTCTTATCATATTTTCACTCCCCATATACCAGTATGGTTCTACTATTTCTTTCTCCTCCTTTTCTGAATACTTTTCTTTTGCACGCTTTCTCCTCTAGATCTTCCCATATCTCTTCCGCCAGCTCCCCATCGAAACCCACTTTTTCTAACTGCTCCTGTCATCTATTTATAGCATTCTCGGCTTATATGGCTCTCACCCTCATCGACACTTCTTCTTTTCCTTGCCTTTCGTCGCTTCCTCATCTTATCCGGAAGAATAATGGCTGATTGTCTGATTCTATCCTCCCTACTCCTGCGAATCTGTCTCATGCGAACCTTGCATCCTTCTCTAACCCTCGCTCTCTACCCATGTTTCTATCAGTCCCACAACATCAAATCCTTGTGTGAACCTCCAAAAGTCATTGGCTTGCTTTTTTACCCCTGTTGCATTCCAGAAGAGCACCTTCACAACTCCTCAGCCTTTTTACCTCCCGACACCCCTACCTCCTACGAAAAAAGTCCCTCTACACCTAGCTATCGAGCTAGGAGCTGGATGAGGTTACCTAAGGTAACTGGTTTCAGCAGAAGTCCTTCAGCACAAGGACCCTCTTTCCGCAATCTGAGGACGCCTTTGATGGTTTTGTCACAGGCACTTCAGTTTCATTTCGAGGAAGCGATTTGGACCAAGTAGCATCCCTTGCAGGGAATGCGATATGAATGCTCGATTATTGAGAGAGCTTTTGGAAGTTTTTTTTATTTCAGAAAGAGAAAGTTGAACTTGACAATTGTTTAATAAGTCTGAAACCAAAAGTTTTAGAGATATTTGACGGAAAATACTTCTTTTTTTTCCTACAACAGACTTCTTCTTCTAATTGGAACTGGAAAAAGGAAAGAAATCAGTGTCACATGTCAATGAAGGGAAAAATTGAAAAAAACAGACTCAATCTATTTATGATTGTTTTCCATCTTATTTACGAATTCCAGAGCGTGGGCTAGGTGTCCTCATATGAGCTTCTGGAGGACCTAGTGAGAAGCTCCGAGAGCTTTAAGAGAGACTCTAGAAAGGCTTCGGAGGCTCTCGTGGGAGGCTTTGAATGTCCTGGTACAAGCTTTTATAGGACCTTGTAGGAAGCTCTGGAAAATTCCGGGGAAATCTCAAGAGGCCCTTGTACGAGGTTCTGGAGGGCCTCACAGGAGGTTCTGAAGGACTTTGTTGGAGGTTCTGAAAGCCTTCATAGAAGGTTTCGAAGGACCTCGTGGAAGGTTTTGGGGGGCCTTGTGAAGGTTCTAGGGGATCTCTTAGAAGGCTCTTGAGGTTTTTATAAGAGGCTCGTGAGGCTCTGAAGGAAGAAGGCTATGGAGACTTTCGTTCGAGGCATAAAAGGCTCTCGAAGAAAGGTTATAAAAGACCTCGTGAAAGGCTCTGGAGGCTTTCGTATAAGGTTTTGAAGGGCCTCACAGGATATTCTGGAGAAGTATGTTGGAGGCTCTGAAAACCGTCGTAGAAGATTTTGAAGGACCTCGTAGAAGGTTTTGGAGGGCCTTGTCGAGGTTCTAGAGGACCTCTTAGAAGGCTCTTGAGGTCTTCATAAGAGGCTTATGAGGCTCTGAAGGTCTCAGTAGAAGGTTCTAGAGGCTCTCGTTCGAGGCATGAAAGGCTCTCGAAGGAAGGTTATATAAGACCTCGTGAAAGGCTCTAGAGGCTCTCGTAAAAGGTTCTGAAAAGCCTCACAGGAGGTTGTGGAGGAGTTCGTTGGAGGCTCTGAAAGCCGTCGTAGAAGGTTTTGAAGGACCTCGTAGAAGGTTTTGGAGGGCCTTGTGGAAGGTTTTGGAGGGCCTTGTGGAAGTCCTAGGGGATCTCTTAGGAGGCTCTTGAGGGTTTTATAAGAGGCTCGTGAGGCTTTGAAAGAAGAAGGCTCTGGAGACTTTCGTTTAAGTCATGAAAGGCTCTCGGAAAAAAATTTTAGAAGACCTCGTGAAAGGCTCTGGAGGCTCTCGTATAAGGTTCTGAAGGGCCTCACAGGATATTCTGGAGAAGTACCTTGGAGGCTCTGAAAGCCGTCGTAGAAGGTTTTGAAGGACCTCGTAGAAGGTTTTAGAGGGCCTTGTAGAGGTTCTAGAGGACCTCTTAGAAGGCTCTTGAGATCTTCATAAGAGGCTGATGAGGCTCTGAAGGTCTTAGTAGAAGGCTCTAGAGGCTCTCGTTCGAGGGCATGGAAGGCTCTCGAAGGAAGGTTATATAAGACCTCATGAAAAGCTCTGGAGGCTCTCGTAAAAGGTTCTGAAAAGCCTCACAGGAGGTTGTGGGGGAGTTCGTTGGAGGCTCTGAAAGCCGTCGTAGAAGGTTTTGAAGGACCTCGTAGAAGGTTTTGGAGGGCCTTGTGGAGGTTCTAGAGGACCTCTTAGAAGGCTCTTGATGTCTTCATAAGAGGCTTATGAGGCTCTGAAAGTCTTAGTAGAAGGTTCTAGAGGCTCTCGTTCGAAGCATAAAAAGCACTCGGAGAAAGGTTATATAAGACCTCGTGAAAGGCTCTGGAGGCTCTTGCTAAAGGTTCTTAAAGGCTCACAGGAGGTTGTGAAGGAGTTTGTTGGAGGCTCTGAAAGCCGTCGTAGAAGGTTTTGAAGGACCTTATGGAGGTTTCGGGGGCCTTGTGGAGGTTCAAGTGGACCTCTTAGAAGACTCTTGAGGTCTTCATTAGAGGCTTATGAGGCTCTGAAGGTCTTAGTAGAAGGCTTTAGAGACTCTCGTTCGAGGCATGAAAGGCACTCGGAGAAAGGTTATAGAAGACCTCGCGAAAGGCTATGGAGGCTCTCGTAAAAGGTTCTGAAAAGCCTCACGGGAGGTTGTGGAAGAGTTTGTTGGAGGCTCTGAAAGCCGTCGTGGAAGGTTTTGAAGGACCTCTTAGAAAGTTTTGGAGGGCCTTGTGGAGGTTCTATATGACCTCCTAGAAGGCTCTTAAGGTCTTCATAAGAGACTTACGAGGCTCTGAAGGTCTTCGTAGAAGGCTCTAGAGAATCTCGTTCAAGGCAGAAGAGGCTCTCGGAAAAACGTTATAGAAGACCTCGTGAGAGGCTCTGGAAGGCCCCATAGGAGGTTCTGGAGGGCCTTCTACTAAATATTTATGAAAATTTTATCTCTACATAAGTCATTTGAATTTGTCAAGTAAGCTGTTGTACATTTCATTGGAAGTCGTAGGTCATTCATAACCGGCATAATAATAATTCTTTTCATCTTCAACCAAAATTGTGAATGAGAAACTAAAAAATTTTATGTTTGATAGAACGTTCCATAAATAAATGGCAAATAGTATATGAGTGTTTATGAGTGTTTCATACCAAGGAGGAAATTTGAAAACCATTCCAAGGGGAGCATGAATAATTTATTGCTATTTAATAATTTGAAACCTATAAAACATGCATTTGATCGTATAATTTTTTTTAGCGAATAATTCACTGTAATTACTCAAATAAAGACTGCTTCACATTTAATATTCTCGATCGATAAAATGTCCTATGCTAAACTATGTTTGGATTCGTCGAAGCATAAGACCACTAGAAAAAAAAGTTACCTTTGCAATAAACATGGAATGAAGTAACTATCAATTTATTGAAAATAACTTATATATATTATCAAATTTCCATCATGATTCATTTTTTTCATCATAAATGAACGGAATATGTAAGGATTATTTCGAAAATTCTTATACCATCATTCATAATTTATAGGTCGAAATATGAAATAAATGAATTTTCAAGAAATTCAGAAAAAAAGTTATAAATCGTTATGAGGAACATTAATGCTTCAATTATGTATCCAGCTTTTATTTTGTCCCAACAAGGAAAAGGCATTGAAGTCTCTCACGCGCAAAATAAAAGAATACTAATACAAACTTTTCTTCTGTTGCTCATTTAAATTCTTCCATTTATATTTTTGATTAGAATTATGAATTTGATTAATTTTTTCAATAAAAAAACTCTACTTCTGTTATTGATTCATCTAATTATACTATGAGGATACAGTAAGGCATGAACCCAAAGTTAGGAAATATCATTATCTTTGATTGAATTTGAATTTCGAATAAATAATTAAACCAAACAAATTCTTCATTATTTCTTAAATTAGTTGAATGTAAAATTCATTAGAAAGTGACGTATTTACGCCTCAGAATAGGAAGAAATATTCAAGTACCAAAATCAGCCGCCATACAGCATCCGTGAAAATCTTTCTCGCAAGTGGTGTACATTTTATCTCAAAAATGATGTTTTCAGCATCTAGAACCACAGATCGACGTTTACACTAGAAATTCCATCAGCACTGTCACAATTTAAACTAGTTTTTTCAATTTCAATTCATATCAAGGCTCTTCTGCGTTGAATTTGAAATACTTTTCTATGCAATAAATTATTTTGTCCCTGAGAAGTAACGCCGAAGTTCATTTTCACTACGAGTTTGTTTCAAAGAAGATAAATTTCAAAGCAAATGGTCGAAAAGGTTGAACAGTTGCAGTTTGAGAATAAGTAGAATCTTCGAACCAAGAAAACTAATTTTTTACCAGGCACTTTAATTTCTGAAATAAAAAAGAAAAAATTCCAAACAATAGTTCAATTCTTGACTAACCGTGTTGGATTTCCGAACAAAAATTTGATAT
The DNA here is from genome assembly GCA_011762715.2 of Neuroterus valhalla. Classification (NCBI taxonomy): domain Eukaryota; kingdom Metazoa; phylum Arthropoda; class Insecta; order Hymenoptera; family Cynipidae; genus Neuroterus; species Neuroterus valhalla. The sequence goes on along the minus strand of WSXT02183500.1, from coordinate 1,776 downwards.
TCGATTTTTCAACTAAAAACTATCAATTTTTTGCAAAAAATGAATTAGTTATCGATATTCTCAGGACGATATGTGTTCCAAACCAAGAATATACTTGTGAATTTTTAAATTCAAAATATATATTCAATTTTATCTAGTCTTTTTAACCTGAAAATTCATCTCTTTTATTAAAAATGTTATTATATAGTTAAGAATTTATTCATTTTTTGGAAAACTAGAAAATATAGTTCCAAGGTCATTCTTTTTATTAGGAAATGTGTTTGTTAATGAAGTGATCTGGTGAGAATTATTATTTTTAATAGAAAACAAAACTATTTGGCGTAGAGTTAATTTATTAGTTTAAAATGTATATTTTTCCGAAAAATACGTCTCTTCTCGTGAAACATGGATCTTCTTGGCAGAAAGTTCACTTCTTTGTTTGCTAATTCCATTATTTACTTGTAAGTTAGCTTCCTTGTTAGAATTTTCTTTTTTTGGGAATACAACTGTTTTGCAGAAAAATTGGCTATTTGGCTTGAAAATTGTACGATTTGATATAAGATTGAGCTTCCTGGTGGAAAATCCTGTTGGAAATTCATGTATGTTGCTGGAAATTCCTGGATTTCGTTGAAAATTCGTTGCTTGTAGTAGAAAATTAATGTATTTTGTTGAAAATTGATGTTTCTTTTACTTCTTCAATGAAATTTGTTTTGAAGGTTCAGAAGTTATAAATGTTTTCTAGCAAATTCGTCTTTTTGTCTCAAAAACACAAACTTAGTATGAAATTCATCTTCCTAGCTTCAAGCATAATTTTTTTCAGAGTTTTAAACATCCACTATATAATTAATGTATTGCGTTAAAAAATTTACGTATCCTGTTGAAAACTCATGTAAAAAACTGTTTTCATTTTTATTTTGTTGAAAATTTATGTATATTCTACTTTTTTGTTGGAAAAATTTCTTTTCAGGTTGGAAAAATGCAAGTGCTTTATAGAAAAATTGTATGTTTCGGTTGAGAATGTTACAATTAGGCAGAAAATAGAGTTATTTTGTTAAAAATTTAACTTTTGTTCGAGAAATTAAACTATTTAGCCAAAAATTGACATTAAACTTTTTGATTGAAAATTCTTCTTTTTGATTGTAAATTCATGCATTTTTTACTTTTTTGCTGGAATTTTTTTCTTGAAGGTTATGAATTATCAATGTTTCGTGGCAAATTTTATCTTCTTGGATAAAAATTGTTAAAATAATGAAAAATAAAGTTAATTAGTTGGAAATCAAACTGTAATTTAGACATTTATTTATTTCATAGAAAAATTGAAGATTTCATTGATTATTTTTTTTTTAGTAGAACACTCAACTTCTTAATAGAAAATGCATTTTTCTAGTTGTGAATTCAACGTTTTCCAAAGAAATTGAAGAATTTGGTAGACAATTCATCTTTTTCGTTCAGAGTTCAAGCATTTTTTCAGAAACTTATCTATTTGATAGGAAATTAATGTTTTCCGTCGAATATCAATATTTTTTCTTTTAATTCATGCATCTTTTACTTTTTCGCTGATTTTTTTTTTTTTAATTCAGAAATCATAAATGTTTTGTAGCCGATTCATCTTCTTGGTTAAAAATCGTCACAATTTAAGAAAAAAAGGTTAATTGGTTGAAAATTGATCTATAATTGAGACGTTTATTTAATTAATAGAAAATTAGAAGATTTCATTGAAGGTTTTTTTACATTCTCATTCTGAATGAGAAGGTATTGGTTTTATGTGAAAATTGACTTTCGCGGATTTAATGAAAT
>WSXT02183489.1:3080-20828 GCA_011762715.2 Neuroterus valhalla | reverse complement strand
AAAGGATTCAGTTGTTTGGTTAGGAAGCGTGCCAGGTTATAAGTTGGTGAGTTTATTGCGCTTACAATCGGTCTGAGTGGAACGTTGTTTTTGTGGGGAGAGATGAGGGAAGCAGAAGTACGAGTGACTTAAGTGACGAAGGGATTGAGTTACAAATGAGGAAATAAAGAAGTTCGAAGGCAGCAGGGTTGGGCGTCGTGCAGAACGAAGCATGGATTTCAGGCACACCAGCTGTTAGAGACACGCTGAAAGAGGTTGTTAAGAAGGTATGTAGGGGTAAGGAATTTCCAAGGGAGTGGCAGGAGGGGTTAATAGTGCCACTGTATGGGAAGGGGGATAGGGATAGGCAGGGAAATTATGAAGGAATCACATTGATGAACACAGCATACAAAGTGTACAGAGTGGTAAAAGTGGAGAGGTTACGAAATGGTGTCGAAGGGGGAGGCATATTACGGGAGACGCAGGCGGGATTCAGAGCGGGTAGGAACACTGTAGACAATATTCATATTTTACAGCACGTGGTGGATGGATAGGGTGTTGAGCAAAGGGTGTCCGCTTAGCTCAACGCTTTTCGAGATCTTAATCGCGGACATGGAGAGGAAGCTAGAGGAAGGAGTAGTTAAGGGAGTGAGGGTAGGAGAGATCAGAGTTTAGTCACTTGCGTATGCATATGACATAGTGTTGTTTGAAAAAAATGAAGAAGCATTAAAAGAGATGATGGAGAGGTTGAGAAGGTGCCTGGACAGGAGTCCGTTAGAGTTTAATACAGAAAATTCCAAGGTCATGGTGGTCAGAAGAGGAGTTAGAAGAAAAGTGCCACTATACCTTCATTTCAGGTTTATAAATTCAATAAGTCTTGAACGCATAAGAGCTCACCAATATCATTTTGAACGCAGCACAAAAGGGTGTAAGTGACTGTTTGTATGGTTTGGAAAAAGGGAGTGTTAGGTTGTGAATATTTTGTAGGATCAAGATGGATTCGTGTTACTGGAATATTGCAGTAAGTTTGGGGTGACGTCACAGGGCGAGGTGTAGCCTTCTGCGGGTCCAGTAGCAAATAAAGTAGGTTCGTGGATTTAGCACTCGAGTCGGTACAGTCGCAGGCGGGGAGGTTTGGATGTGCCCAATGGACATGGTTACAAATATTGTTTTCACAAAAAAAATCAGCTGTCTTGCAGCCAAACAAGAAACCAAACATCCATGGATGTACTTTACAGTACACGCATGGCTGTAACGCACTGAAGCAAAAGTCTTGCGGTACGGTGAAGATCTGGCACATTGAACGCGAAGAGGTGTTGCATTTTTCTTCGGCAAAGAATGCTGTTCCCTTTGAATGCACAAGGAACTAAACCACTTCCGAATGAAAGGATATATAAAAAAGATTCACAAAGAAAATTCGCCACAAGTACGATTCGTCACAACTCGAGTTGGAATAATTTTTCTAATTTTTCCGCAGACAATACTTCACTGCGTGTTCGAGCGCTAAGGCAGTCATTGCATCCGATCCTTAACTTCACGAACACCATTTTGTATCGCCAAAAAATCGTGAAGGAACTTTTACTTCTCAACAAGTGGCCGTTGTTTCCAAGAAATAAGCCAATACTTTTACTACTCTAAATATCTAGACTTATCTTGGAATATTTGTTCATTCTGTCTCCTTGTTACGGATTTGAGAGTCTATTTATAAATTTTTCTCTATTCACCTACACACGTCATCATTGCCTCAATGGTAAGGAGGACCTAAAGCTTAAGGTGGCCTCCGAACCTACAAGAGCAACAACTCATCCAGAGTGCGCGGCGAGGATTGAACCCGCAACAAGACTGATAGATTCATTGAATAACTTGACACATCTTTTACGGAGATCTTAAAGAATTTGACTCTAAAATTGACAAAGTGCCTAAAAGTGAGTAACTTAGAGCTTGGTTCCCTATTCAGAAAATTTAGAGGATGCTATTATAATATATTACATACTTACGAAAAGAATTTAGAATAACGACCAAAGTTAAAACAGGAGTATTAGGTATCACCATTGTCTCAATTGTGTGCAAATCTGATTAACAAATCAATTTTCAAGTAGCGTAACTGATGAAGATTATGATGTTTTAGCATATACTTTTTCCTGAGATCTTTTGATTTGCTTCCTGTATCAGCACTGACTGTAATTAGAGTTACATCATAACTTTTATTCAACATTTCACCATTCATTCGGTGTTCGGTAATCCCTCGGTCTACCATGTTCAAACATTATCATAAGCCTGAAGGTTCATTATGTGTCGGAATTACAGTATCAAAAAGCAAATAAAACATCCACCATTTGAAGAAAAAAGAGTGAAAGCTCAAAAGTTAAATTTTTTGCGAAAAATATGAGATTTCTCGTAGATTAGTTATAACACATCCTGATAATAGTTTTCCTCCCGAAATTTTCCTAAAATATTTTCTGAAAAACCAGTTAGGATTTCAACATAAGATTGATTCCTCAGGAACCATAATTAATCGACCCCCTATAATGTTTGATTTTGAAAACAATATAATCTTTCAGTTCTACGGTAGAAGAAAAAATAAAATTAATGGTGTGAAGAATCGTAGTCTATACGCATGCCGTAGTCTAAAATTAAGGCTGATAGAACGCGAAGAGCCTACTGAAGTCACCGGGGTTTCCTCTGCAGTCATAAAAGTAATCTTCTCGTTTCCCATGTTTAGTTTTGCCCGTTAATAAGTGCTTTTCGATACATATAGAATTCATCAAGAAAATTACATCTCTCGACTATTGCAGAAACGCCATTATCGGACGTTGTCAATACAGTTTGTTTTTGGGTCGGAATGAGCGCATATTTAATTCGGCTCATCAACAACTGAATTGGTTGATTGTCAGGAAAAGTATATCTTCGAAGTTCAAATATTTAGTTCTAATTCATATAGAAAAGTCGTTAAAATGGAAAAGCCTGACTGGTTAAGTCGTATACCTGTCAAGAATACAAGGCCTTTCACGAAGAGTGGGTTCGACTGATGGGAGACATCAGACAGGAGAATCAGTTCTTTCATGCGAATAGGAAACTCCAATAAGAAGAGCGCCAAGAATAGGGTCGCTATTACTAGGTGAACCCACTCCAGCTGTGAACTTAGTTCCGCAAGAGCAAACAAGACATTCCATTTTTGTTTAGGTACATTCCTTTATCATTAACTTCTTGTAGCAAAACTGCGAGGCAAGACTGATGATATGAAGGGAAGATTGCTCTGTAGGATTCACGTGTAGGAACATTAATACTTGAAGAATGGAGAGGATACAGTTCCAATAATGACTGCCTCAGCCTTACTCGGGTTGAAGGCAAGGCCGTTCACCTGTGCCCATCGAATCACCAAACTTATGTATTATTGTACCAATTGAGGCCATCGATCTCCTAAGGGAGCATGTTCGGAATTGTATAACTTGAAATCACCAGCGTATTCACGATACTTCATGATACTATGGTGAACGTGCTCCGACCAGCTAGGTCAAATATGTATAGGTTGAAAATAGAAGAAGCTTGTACGGAACTCTGAGGGATACCACACTTCACCCTGCCCCAGTCCAACAGTTCCTTCCTCCCATTTCTTACTCTCTGTAATCTGCTATTGAGATATAGCCTAAAGCATCCAATAGCTATGTCCAAGATATTGAAGGATATGAGCTTAGCTACACTGAAAAAAGATTGGATCAGCGGTGCGCTCAGCAGGCATAGCTGCAGCACCAAATGCGCGAATCGGAACGCGTATTGGTAAAGTATGTCTCCTTAATTCGACTCAACAGCTTTTCACATTTTGGGAAACTTCGAAGTCAGCGTGGTCAGCGTAGGCGTCCGCGTCTATGGGATCTGCACATCTTACTATCCTTAAAGAAAATTTATTGCACCCTAGTCAACACGTTCCATCCAACACAAATCTAAAATCTGTCGCTGTGCGCACTTCTTATAACCTACAATTGATAGGAGACTTATATTCCCATTACGACATAAAAAACATCTCTTTGAGAATGAAAATAAATTAACTTTTTTATTTGTAATTACTTACAGCATTATCTTTCAATTTTACAGAAGGAGAAAATATCGAACTAATAATGTGGAGGATTGAAGTTCAAATGCTGCAGTCTAAAATTAAGGTTGACAGGATATAAGGATCCAACTGGAGTTAGCTTGGTTTCATCTGCACTTAAGGCAGTTATCGCCCCATTTCCCATATTTATTTTTGCCCGTCCTCTAGGGCTTTTCTGATACAAATGAAATCCTGCGAGAGAGTTACTACTAACTAATATTGCAAAGACATCACCATTAGGTGTTGCCAAAACAGTTTGTTCCTGGGTGGGCATAGGCCCAAATCTATTAGAGCCTATAAGCAACGCAATGGATCTAGTGACAGGAAAAGTATATTTCCGGAGTACGAATATCCAGTTTGGATTCCTATACGAAATAAGACGAATGGGTTCAAGTTGTCTAAGATCATATCCAAGTACAGCGGAATTAAGGTGAGGGATGCTCTTCTGATGCTTCATAGAGTAATAACAATGACAACCAACTTTTGAATTACGAAGACATTGTGTTGCATATACTTTTTGTCCTCTATGGGATCTGGAAAAGAGGTAGGTGTTTGACCAACATTATTTCCCGTGAAGAGCGAGAAGGAACCCCTCTTGCTGGTCACAGAAATAATATTGGGCAAACGTCTATCCTTTTTCCAGGTCACGTGAGGGGCGGGAAGGCACCCCTGTGACTAGCCACAGAAATAAAGTTGGTCAAACTTCTACCCCTCTCCCAGGTCCCGTGGAGAGCGGGGAGGCGACCCTCTGACTGGTTACAGAAATTATGTTGGTAGAACGCTTACCCCTTTTCGAGGTCCCGTGGGAGACGAGAAGGCCTCCCATTTTCTTACGAAAATAGATCACGGAAGAATGATTGGTCACAAAAGAGTGATAAGTCGTAACAGAGTAATTGGTAACCCACGCCGGCTGATTCTGGGTTCGATTCCCGCCTTGCACTCTGGAAGAACTTTGGCGGCCTACGCGGTGAACACTTGCCTAGCAAGGGAGTGTTCATCTCCGGAAAGTCGTGGTGCCGGTATCTCTTGAGAAAAAGGTTACTCTAAATACTTTGGGCTAGGGTTCTTGGTGGTTCGGAACCCACCTTAAGCTGTAGGTCCCTCTTACTTGCTACTAAGGTAGTAGTAGGATGTGTAAAGGAATGGTGGAGAGGTTCGAGGAAAATGTAAACCCTCAGGGGACAAATTGAATCAATCAATCAATCAAAAAATATGTATCTTAATAATCGAATGATTACGTGCCTTTTCTTCTCCCATCCAAATGGTTCTGCATCGATTGGAATGCAATTCTGATTCCGTTTGAATTCGTACAGTAATACGAGTTCATTCAGACTGATTCCTCAACCCTGATTTACAGCATTTCGCAGAGGGATGAATTCTTATTTGCCCAAATAGAAAAAAGGTGGTCGGGAAGTAAGCCAACAGTCAAAACACGCGATTGGATAAAAATATGTGTAGAAAAAGAATGTTTTGTGTGGAATCCTTATGAAAGATAACGGACCGGAATTTGACATCAGATGTTCAACTGGGGAAATTCTTCTCAAACACAGCGAACTGTTAGTTTAGCACTTATGTGAAATGATTTCTATTGTTGAATGTAAAAATTAATTGAAATTTCTCTAGTTACTGCTGTGCTTCCGAAGAATTATCCTCAACGTTTCAAAAAAATTGGAATCTTTACATAAGTTATTTTTCGAATTTCATTTCCAGGCCGCATTCTAAATTTTTGGCTATCAAAAAGAGATTGGATCAACAAAATAGAAAACTGGTAAAATTTTGAAGAGAATAGATTCCTTACACCATCAAAAGTTGTTCATTACTTGATGGATTGATTTGTTAAGAATTAGGGTTACCTTGATGATTCGGATGTACGCTGGTTTCTCCAAATCGTTCCAGAAAGTCCCTTGTTTCTTTTGGCTGCATACCTGATGACATTCCTGTGAAAAGACAAAGGAGATTCATAAATTTGCAATGTTAAAAATTGAGTTGGAAATTCAGATACTTTTTCCGATGATTCCATTTATTCTTATCTCATTTGCGTACAGCCTATTTTGAATATTCTTCCAATTTGTTAATACTTGGGTATGAATTAAATTGTGACGAGCATAAAATGTATAATTGAAAGAAAAATCTATATTCACGATTGGGAATCCTCTTATGAAGGCTTTCATTTCTAAGAATGGTAATCATGCGCAGGTTCTTGTTATTCCAAAAATGTTATATTCTGAATTATTGAATTTCAAAACCTTTCGATTTATAATTTTTATTACAAATTATAATCGACGAACTACTACTGAATAATACGTGCTATGGAGAATCTACTCAAACAAGTTTTTAAATAGCAAACGTGTAACACAGTGTCGCAGACAACCAATGTTTGGAAATAGCAGCAGTGACTGTAACACTTTGTCGTAGCAGGCCAACTATGCATCATCGTACTTTTCAGGAGCATGCGATCAGAATGAGGGAGAATTTGTGATTCTTACCAACTGCTATCTAAAATAGAAAGATCTAGCAACTTTCACCATCAAGGTTGGCTGAGTAAGGGAAAACGCGTCCCATATGCAGTGTGTGATTGACTATTTAAAAACCGGTAAGCTTTCTACGGCAAGGGTCCGAAAGTTCTCTCATGGAATGAGGATTCATCAGCGCACGTTGAAAATGTCAAAGCTAATAACCATCAAGCAGCACATTGTTGAAAAGATACGAGTACTATTTAACGCAAGGAAGAAAATCAAAAATAGGAAGGTATGGGTTTGGAAGAATCAAAAGTTTCTCGCTGACCCATCGCGCCTCTTTAACGATCCTCCAGTTTTTGTCAAAAACATCGTACGTTTCAAGAAGCTGTGCAATAACCTTATAATATCCGAGAGAGAATGCCACCCAACCACTGCTGAGGAGGTACAGAAAGTATTAAGGGGCTCGAAGAACTTCTGTCTGCAAAGGCGCTGCAAACTACAAATGCAATCTGTCGATGGACTGGATTGATTACCAGAAAGCTTCTCATCAAACTCTGATAGGTTACCTCCATCTCGAAAGTGCTTCAAATTTCGTCAAGAGTTAAACACGAGAAATTAGTATGGACTTTGGACTGGATAAGTACGCTGAGATCCATCTGAAACGTTGACGAATAGCAGGGCTACATAAGGACCCTGAATTTGTGGACGGAAGTGCTATCAGACACCTTGGCGCTGGAGAGACCTACAAATACCTGGGCGTGCCTGAGAGCCGCATTCAGGATACAACATCAGTAAAGCAGGTACTCCAAAGCAGATACAAACACCTGCTCCGGAGGATTTGGTCGTCCAACCTGCCGTCGTTAAACAAGATATCTGCGACTAACACGCTTGCCGTCCCAGTTCTTTTCTATTCGTCTAGAGTGTTTTCATGGACGAAGAACCGGCTCAAGGCTCTTGATGTCACTGCGTGCAAGATGATGAACCGCGCTTATACATCGCACGCTGTGAAGGCGAACGCAGACATCTCAGTCTTCAATGCCTATACAACCGAATTATTCTGTGTACTGTCCATATCATCGCAAATGATAGAGATCCTTTCTTGGCAATGCTCAGGAATCATGAAATGAGTTAGGAAGGAGCATCAGGACGGTATGATTTCTACCTTAGCATACCGAAGAAGCATATTGCGTCCAAAGATTTCCAGCGATGAGTGCAGGGCGTGTCTTAAACTCCCTAAGCACCTATGGCATATACTATTGAGTTGTCCTGTTAGCGCAGGAACGGTGTGTTTTTACGGACATAAAGCTGCCTGAAGAGTGCTTTCCCACCATCTTTGTCGCTCTTATGACGTTGTCCGCGACCCTCCCCTGCTGAACGCTCCAAGGGGTGTATCCAAGTGCTCCAAGTGTATCGTTAAGAACGAGGAATACCGAATCTACTGGAACTACGATTTCTCGACAATAGTCCCTATCCAACACAAAAGACCTGACATCGTGCACCTTGACAAACGTGACCGAACTATGTTCGTGATCGGATTTTCGGCCTTGGCCGACTACAACATCAAAGGCAAGGAAACCGAGAAAAAGGAGAGGTCAAAAGATCTCAGAGGACACATGCAGCGACATCATCAAGGATATCCGATAAAATTAATTGTTCTCATAATCGGTGCCCTTGGAGGTGGACTCTGCGGTAGTTGTTGTTCTTGAAAATGTGAGATTGTGACTTTATGATAATATATATTCGGTCCCACCCATGTTCCACCTGGAACTGAAATTTCGTTGAGGTCCTAAGAGTCTATCTTCAACTTAAGCAACGAGATTCTGCTTCATGGCGATCATATTGCAAAAGATACTGCTCGGAATCGCAAAGTTGAATGCTCCAACTGAAAAATAGTACACCCACTTTTCCTTTCAAATACTTCCGAAATTCTAGCCTCAGAGAATTACACACTATACCCTTATTCCAATGTAATTTTCTGGTATTATAAGCATATGTCTTACCGGAAATAATAATTGCGATACAAAGGTAAACACTTCTAATATCAAACTTATCACGATTTGAGAACTAACGTTTATGAGTTCATTTATATCATTTTTGCAAGACTCACCTCAAAAGTTAACGTTTCCATGCTCCTAGATTTTGCCGAAAGGATCTTATTTGACCATAATGTATGCAAGCATTTTTCGTGCATGCGCATTGTGAATATGGCGCACTGTCCAGCATCGGGGGAAGGACGTTTCTTCAATTCACGATCAGAAAAGCAAATGGATGTGTTTGTAGCCATTTCGACTACCGAAGGTTCGTCCCGGATTTTCCTGTGAGGAACTCTTCAGTGTGGCTGGCCACAAGCAAATCCTGCCGCAGACGCCTGGGGTAAACCCGATGTGCGGTCACCCATCCGCCCGCTAGCCGAGCCGACCACTGCTCGACTCGGGCTATCGGAGTACATAGTGCTCTAATGGACCCGATCTGGACGGTAGATCAAGAATAGCCAAATGATATCTTTCAAGGAATAGAATAGAAGGGTACAATCTGTTCAATGCTAATCCAAGTAGACGATCCGTCTGCTTGCAGGGACAGTCTGAGAAGGAGAGACAACTACTGTCCACTCGCAGGACGCAACGAAGAAACACTGATCAGCGGAAGGGCCTAGAAGCAACTGCGTGCAGGAGAGCAGCGAGCACCTGCCTGGGTGGAAGAGCTTGCTAATGCCGACCTTCCCACTCTTGCCGGTTGATATCGTTAAAACTCAAACTAGAAGGAACCTGTAAATGATATAAAGCACCGAGAAATCGCAGCCGCAAATCGACTCCGAACTCGACTCCGATGAAAACCAGTAGCAGCAGATAAATTATAAGCATCCCGCCTGCCGCGTTCTTCGAATAAATTAATAAAACTCACGAATCTGTAGCATGATAAGAAGATGGGCAGTACCTGTCTCCACCCGCCGTGAAACTTAGAGCTGAACAGAGATACATCTAATGAAAAGACCGGGAAATATCCTCTTGAAAAAGTACCAGGAACCTATCGGAAGGAGATTTCCTCTGTCTGACGTGGACATATGAATCCGAAATCATCAAGACATACCATTTGCCGCACCTTCGCCTCCTAGGAGATACCGCTTCAGAGAGCAATCAATTTAATCCGAAATATCACCAACAAGTCACGAGCGACAATATAATCAAAAAACTATTCTGAGTTTGTAAGACTATTTGTTCGAATAGACCTCTTGATTTCCAATGCCAGCATCGAAGAATAAAGAGCTCAATGTTTTTCCTGTGAGAAGATATGTCAGGACCAACAAACTCACGCCGGCCAGGAGGTCTGCCGATACGCCTGTGAAAAGAGATCTAACAACATCATGATCCAATCGAGGTCCAGGATCCCGATTAAACCGATGGCCCGGCATCGAATTACGCCGCCAACCAGCACCAAGAATCTGCCGCGAATATGGCATCAAGTCCACAAGACTCTCCTTGTATGCAAGCAAGTAAATGCTATTTGACTCAACAGCAGAATTGAACCAATTTTACCAGTAATAAAAAAGGTGAGAAACTCCAGCGAATGAAATATTTAGGCACTATGCGGAATACGCTCATCATGAAGGGACGCTCGGAAGCGCATAGAGATTCTATAAGCCGATGAGACGATGAGACCATTCGAAATTTAACCGATGATATGCTGAGTTACAAGCTGCAGGCGCGAAAAACAGTTGCAATCAGGGAGCACATTTAGGGATCCGACAAACGGTCCAAATACTCCTAAGAAGTTCCACCAATAGTTGAGAGGAAAATAAAAAATATTTACACTTTCAGATCAGGGTACTCGAGTTGTAAATCAGTACATCAAATGCATATGGAATCGGCCGCCAATAGGAGGTATCACTGAGAAGATGTAAGTAGAACAAGCATCTTGGTCTGACGACATCTCTATTATTCGGAATATTCGAAAGAACATTGTAAGTGTGTCAATTTTAATCTGCCAGACGATACTCACACGGATGTGCGGATGTCATGTAAATAGAGTGTGAAAACTTAAAATGCCCGACTAGGGGCGTGGACGACACAGAGAGAGAACACCGGCATTCAGGGTGACAACGCCTTCAGCGACCTCATGTTGCAAGAAGAGGAAAAAAAGGGGGGTCCCAGATTGTGAAAGTGACCCATGCGACTCAATGGCCCCCTGGAAAATCCACCTCGCACGATCTACCATTAGTCTATTAGTCATTCGATCATTTGCCGCCTCAGTGACGGCCCGCGTCAGATTCAGCAAAACAGAATTTCATGTAATTGTATATTCATCCCTGTATATGCAGAGCATTAAGATAAAGAGTGGAATACAGAATTCGGCAATAGACTATAGAGTGTGCATAGCTAATGCTGCGGAATGGCATCCTCAAGAAAACATTAGAAATGTGTAGCTGCTACTGAAGGTGGAAAGTTTCGAGATGCTTTCAGATGAAGAAATACGCGTGGCAATCAACGAGAGTAAGAAGCGTTTCCAAGAGTATTGAACATTATAGGTCTTACTGATAAGGAACGGACTACAAATTATTTCAAAGAAAATAGGAGACCATTTTGGGAATAGGTTCAGAAAACTAGGAAAGGAAATACAATTACTGAGGCATTTGGAATAAGAAATATTGATCGTCAAATGGTATGAAATTCGGAAAAAGCTGAAGACAGCATAAGTGATGTCTGCAAGAAACTGTATGGGGAAAAGGCCATTAGGTATAACAAGCATGACAGGCAACGATACGTTAGACGATTACGATAAAGGTAGGAAAGCAGAATCAGTTTCGACTGAATCATCTCGGTAATTGTAACAACTTAAAGATGAGAAAGGATACTTATTTGCGTAGCTGTGTGAGGTTAAGAATGTGTGCTGTGAATAGCGAAGTTCCAAATGATTAGAGAAACACGATTATTGTCCCATTCGACAAGAGAGGGGGTGATCAAGGCTGGATATCTACCAAAATACTGATCGAGCAGGTCATGAGGAGAACAAATAAAAAGATCTGGAAAGTTCAATGCAGATTTATGTCAGAGAGATTATGTGCCGTGGAACGCCTATGCACAAGGTAAGCAATGAATGGGCTCGCAAGCGGAGCTACTAACAAAGATTGACTCTGCAAAAGATTTATGTCTCCCATCATGATTGATGTTTATAAAGTCATAAACCTGCCGATGATGTGGACCCGCAATAAACCTTGATGAAAAAATGGAATTTCAGACTTCTTTCCTCGAAATGAGCTTATCAAACGCTTAATCAAGCTCAACGCAGCATTTAACAATAACAATAAAATGTAAGACAGCCATTGAAGGTTTCTTCGCCCGGAAGTTAGTCTCTCAGCCTTTCTCGAAGCCTTCGCAATGTTGCGGAGAATCACAGTCATTGAAAAAGTTAGCCATACCTGAGGTTTACGACCAGAAAAGAGGGTAAATGATTTGGTAGCCTTCTCGACTATCGGTGTTTTTCTCGGATGAGCCCGTGGAAAAACTCGTCAGTGTGGCTGACCACAAGCGAATCCTGCTCGTGGTGCTCTGATGGATCGATCTGGGCGGTTGACCAAGAATAACCAAATGATGATTTCCAATTAATAAAATGGCAGCGTACAACCTGATCAATGTTGATTCATCACCCGAAAATCCTCTGCCTGCAGGGGCAGTCCGATAACAGCTACTTTCTACTCGCAGGAGTGCGAGGGGGATATGTGTGTAAACGACGTCGAAGATTGTGATGCAATGTTCCTAATTATTTATAGCTGAGACCAAAATATGTTGATTAGACTAATCTGATCTTGATTTTCTGAAAGGAAAATACACTAAGCAGGTTGTGACGGCATTTTTCATTTGAAAAATGAAGTTTCCAATCATAGAATCACAATACTCCTCTCATTCCGTGGGGAAATTTTTGATGGAAACAAATTTACCTAATACAGCTTTTTCGGACGAGCGAAAATGTAGCGTGTGATATACGTGCGCATAGGTGATTGCTCACTCGTGGAATTGCTTCATTCGCTTGCAGCTCAAAGCATAAGTCGGTGGGTAGCGTACGAGCAAAGCCTATGATGCAAAATGCATATTCGAACTCAATCACGTATTTTGCGTACTCGTATCACAAAAACTTAAATCATATTGAACAGCTTGAAAAAGTCATCTAACCCCATTAAAATGACACGAATCTATTTGTTAAATAGAATAATTGATTGTCACTGCCGATGGCACGAAATTCAGTGAACAGGGCATTAAGGTAGATGTTCCGCAAGGTTTTATCCTTGACTTCTTCGATTTCCTCCATTATGTATGTGACATTTCAAGCATATAAGACACAACACGATCTGTGGAGAGTAAACTACAACCAACTAGAACAAAACTTCACGAGCAGCAAATTGGCTATGTACAATCACGACATTGATAGTTAAAAAGTTTCTTCTGATCTAATTGTTAAATGGAGATAAGGACGTACTATGAACTGGAATCTGATAATGAATTCACTAGAACAAGTTCAAAAATCCGATAAGTCTTGGACTGGTATTATACTCATTGATATATAAAAAAATACTTCGAAGAGCTAATCAGTATCATTTTGGATGGAGCACAAATCAAAATCCTCATTGGGAAAGTTGAGACTTAACACAAAAAGTTACCAAATTTTGTTGAACAACTGAGAAAAGTCAGGATCGACATCAGAAGAATTTTGCGAAGGATTTGCAGTAATAGAATCAGAAAGATTCACAATAAATTGACTGATGAAATCAATGAGGATATTTAGAAAATTTCACAATTACTCATGGGATATGAAACTAAACAGTCCTGGTTGAATCATTCCAGAAAATGGCTGGATGCCTTATCAGGAAACGAAACATCGATAGAATCTTTACCGTGCATGATAAGCACTAACTGGCAATCCAGGACTCAAAAGGGGAAGTTCCGGACTGGGGTATCAAAATTTTGATAGGACCATCATAAATCGATAGAATATTAAAAAATATTGCACACGTGTCCCGGAGTTTTTGCAGGTGGACGCTAGTTTTGTGATAATAAGATTTTGAAAATCACGCTCGCAGCGGCAAACAAACTTCTACCTTGTCTGTTCCTCTACGTTCATGTAGTGATGGTGGCTCAGCGGTTGGACGCTCTCCTTCTACTACGATGCCGCCGGATCAAATCTCCGACATGGTCATTTTTTTCCTACTGGCAACCATAAAAAAAATCATATGATGACGCTTTCTCGGTAACTGAAATTTTATACCTTCGAAATATTTAAACAGTTCAAGTAATAATAATAAAGAATAGTAACAATAAATATACAATAATTAATAAGAAATAACACTTATCATAACTGTCCAAATATTCCTAAAGAATAAAGTTTTAGTTGCCGAGAAAGCGTCATCAAATAATTGTTTTTTTATGGTTACCAGTAAAAGAAGAAAAATGAACCTGCCGGAGATTTGATCCAGCAGCATCGGAGTAGAAGGCGAGCGTTCAACCGCTGAGCCACCATCACTACATGAACGTAGAGGAACAGACTAGGTAGTAGTTGGTATACCGCTGCGAGTGTGATTTTAAAAATCTTAATATCGCAAAACTAGGGCCCACCTACAAAAACGCCGGGACACGTGTGGGATATCTTTTATTATTCTATCGATTGATGATGGTCTTATCAAAATTTCGATACCCCAGTCCGGAGTTTCCCCTTGTCAGATAAATCTGAGGTGCTAGCAGAACACTATAAGTATACGTACTACACAAGCCTCAACATCTACTTAGGTGATACTTATTATCAATTATGAGTTCTATACAGCGTAGTCTCGAGGTCTATGGATCATCTTATAACACATTAGTATACAGTATACAGTATACACCTGATATGCATGTATATTCTCGAAACCTTGAAATTTGAAATAAAATAAGATATACGTAACCTTCACAAACATTACATATTTGATACTCTCATTCTTTAAAGAGAGAATACACCTGCTAAGTGTTGAGTCTAAAATTAACGTCCATCATTCTTCATCGGAGAAAATCGCCAATAAACGTTTACTAATCATTTGAAGGTCGTCATCACCAGAAAACACGTCAATATTTCCACTACTCCGAATTATTCAAATAACCTTATGATTCGAGTGTAGTTTATCGTACATTTCATGAACCGTTGGGATTTGAACTAATAGGTTTCTCCGAATTTATTGGAATATGTTTGACTGTGACCGTAAAAAATATAACAGCAAAATGATCTACGTGTTCACAATTCAGTAACTCAGTGTTGGACTGAACATCCTGAAAATTCCTTATAATGATATAATATCTCATTTTATATTTACCAATAAAATTAAAAATAACGGCAAGACTGAAAACCGAAGTATCAAATATCCTCATTGTTTTGAGATATATGGAAAACTGATTAACCAAGAAATTTGCAATCAGCGTAACTAATGGAGATTCTGATGTTTCTCGTATATATGCTTTGCACGGTTTTTTTTGTGTTTTACCCTTCCTCAGCATGAACTGTATTCGGAGAGACATCATAACTTTTAATCAGCATTACATACTTTATCAAATTGTGGGTGATTTTTCGTACTGACATGTAAGATTAACGAAAAAGAAACAATGGAATGAGGCAATCTTTCCCTTAGAGACAAAGTTAAGAATTAGGTTCGAAAATCTGTATAAAATACTGAAGCAAATGAAGCAGTTTCAAACTGCCTCAGTTCAGGAAGCTTCTGACTGTCCCAGTTCAGGATGTTTCAAACTGCTACACTTTCAGCAGATTCGAACGGCTGCACTTTCAGAAGTTCCAAGTTACTCCAGTTCGGAAAGTTCTAAACTGTTTAGGTTTAAAAATTATCAAACTGCTACAATTTGAGGAGTTTCACATTTGTCCACTTTGAAACATCAGGTTTTTTACTACATCATCGTGTAAGCCGCGCATTCTTTCAAGTTTTTAAGGCCGTAGAAAGCCTACGCCCACGATATCCTATTTGATAAGAGTATGGTTCCCAAGCATCCTCGTTAACTCACGTCGACGTAACAAATGGGACGTTCAGTACTTAACCACTATCAAAACCATCTCTGACGCCCTAAACCAAAAAGCCAGCGCATTATAATCATACTCGTGTTAGAGAGATAATTTCGTCATCAAAGATTATATTTTCACTTTTTTCAATAATTCTTGTATCCCAAACTGTGTTCGCTCCACTCCCTTAATGTAAATCCGTGATTCCTCTTCAAGAAACTCTGAGTCAGATAAAAACAATCTTCACCCAGGTGCCTGTCTATCTATCTGTGGTCTACTTGTAGTCTGCAATCTGCGGGCACAAAAAACAATCCATGAAATGATCATTTCAGAAAGACTGTTGGAGAATTAACGACGGACTGGCGTAGGTCAGCGAGAAAAGGACGCTACTCCGGTTTACGATTAGTCGAAAGAGAATATATCAGTCCACATGAATGTCCAGGAGCTCAAATGCCGAGGCAACCAAATTGTATCCAAAATATTAAGGGTGTTCTAGAAAGATAAGCACAGATGTTACCTCCGGAAGCCACGTTCACGATGGTTCTCCAGAACCATCTATCCCGACGCAACTGGAGGTGATACGTAATCTGACTCGTCACTGCCTACAGCATCAGCAAACGATTGAGTCGGAAATTCAAATCACTTGAATGCAATTGCATACAACCTATTCAACGATGTTTCACAAGGAGATGACCCGTCTGCATGCAGGGGCAGTCCGAGAACAGCTACGACAACCGCTGTCTACTCGCCGGAACGTCAGGAGAATTTATCGGTCAAAACTCGAATCCAAACTTGACTACGACGGATGCCAGCAGCAGCAGCAGATAAATTATAAAAAATGACCTCCAATGTCAATGGCCTACATTTCGAAGGCCTCAGAAGGAGTTCGTCAACTAGCTATTTTCGACCAACAGTTATGGTTTTAACCATTGAAAAAGCCAACGGCCGTGCTACGCTGGAAAAACCAGTTCCCGTTCGATCAATGGAGTTAAGCAGCGTCGGGCGCGGTTAGTACTTGAATGGGTAATCATCCGGGAATATTGCGTACTGTTGGCATGTTGGCTGGAGTCTGTGTCCTTCCGTGTATTCAACTCAACCAAATATGACAACACGTGAACAAGGAGAACGACGCACACCACGCATGCCCTCCTCACTTTCTTGGAGGGCTCTCAGTGCGTTCAGTGAGCCGAGTGAGTCAGCGCCAATCCAGAGTCGTCAAGGCGCCCTCCAGCGTTCAAGTTCCTTACCCGGGTGAATGCTCGGGTGAAGCTGCAGAAGGGGCGTGTCTTAGGAAAGTTAATTGGGGATTTGGATGTTCTTTGAACGGTTGAGGGTGAAATGCTTTGGCGCGAATAGGAAGATTCAACTTATGTTCACATATAACAAAGAGGCAGCACAAACAGAAGTATTGTTGCTGCAATTGCATTAAACCAATTGTTATTGCAAAAGATAATTTTTGTGACAATGGGATGAGGCATCGAGAAAAACTGTTAGTATGCGTTGAAAATATGGAATTTTTATGAAAATATTATTGCGAGTTAGAGGCTCACGATAAAACCGAGTTAGAATAACAGAATTCGCCAAAATATGTTTCACACTTTAACGCAATACGATTTCGAGAATATTTCTGCATAAAGCTGAGTGCATTTGATAGAAGAAATTTGGGATTATTTCGTTTTTACGGTCAGTTCCTCAAATATTTGTGCTGAAAAAATATAAATGATCAAGATTTGTTTTGTCCCCGCCATTTTCATTGTTCACTCGCTTCCACCTACCTTATTTCGACAAGTGAAATAGTCACCCATCGGGTGACCCCTACTTTCCACCCTAGTGACTTCTGAACGGTTCACCCGGGTGGAGCCAAACACTCACCTAGCGCCGTGGAACGGTTTTGAGTGCACCAGA
This sequence comes from Neuroterus valhalla, assembly GCA_011762715.2. Classification (NCBI taxonomy): domain Eukaryota; kingdom Metazoa; phylum Arthropoda; class Insecta; order Hymenoptera; family Cynipidae; genus Neuroterus; species Neuroterus valhalla. The sequence goes on along the minus strand of WSXT02183489.1, from coordinate 3,374 downwards.
GTGCACTTGGTGAGAAACCTGACCGCTACCCAAGAGGGGGGATACCTCACCTCACCCGATTTATTAAGTCAACCCGCTCGCCTAAGATGGGACTTTGTGCTCCGTCCCGTTAATTCTTACGTCCATGTGCTCACCCCGTAAGGGATTATGGCTTGATGGTCCAAAAAAAAAGCTCTTCGAAAAATTAAACATGTGGACAGGAAGTGACGTCAGTCTCCCTGAGCACGATCGTAATTTTAATCTCAGACTGAATGTACTGCATCTCATACTATTTGTGGCTCAGTGGTAAAGTTG
>WSXT02183478.1:0-20831 GCA_011762715.2 Neuroterus valhalla | reverse complement strand
AAATATGGATGGCTTGCGTTATCATAACGCTGGTTGGCCCGACCATTGGCTCATAAAGTTGGGCCAACTTTGAAACCTTTGGTGTACCAACCTTGTACTCCTTGGTTGGCTCAACCATGAGAGCTATGGTTGGCCCAACTGTGGAAAATATGGACGTCTTGCGTTATCATCACGCTGGTTGGCCTGACCATTGGCTTGAAAAGTTGGGCCGACCTTACAAAGGTTGGCCCAACCATGGCCCGACCGACAATTCGCACCTGGGCACCTGACCCTTCTGAGAAAATCACCTGATGACCCAGTCCGAACTTTTCGCCTGGCAACCGGCCCATGTCGCTTGTCTTGTGCACCATTTCTTGCTCTTCGATGCCTACAGCAACTTGCAATTGATGAGGGACAACACTATCCTTTTGCCGCTAAGGCAATAGGTTCAAAGAACCTATGTTGATGATGTCATCCTGGTACCGATACGTTAGACGACTTGAACTGTGTGGAGCAGTTCGTTGGGTTCACTTGATGCAGTGTGTACTACAAGTATTCCAACTAGATGTCCCTATATATTTATGGAGTGACTCTACTGACACTCAATACTGGATTCAAGGACATCCCATAAGATAGAAGACTTTTATAGCCAATCGCGTGTCTATAATTTAAACGACACTCCTATCAGCACATTGTCATTATGTACCATCAGCGAGTAATCCAGCCGATTGTGTATCACGGGGTTTTCACACCACAAACTTAGCTTCTATTACATCAATTTTCTACCTTGGAGAGGCTTAAGTGAACTACAGCTTGGACATTCAGATTTTTTCAATAGCGTCGTCATCCATCAACTTCAATGAACGCAGTGTTGACACCATTAGAACTACAATCTGCAAACCTGGCCTGGATTCAACATGAACAGCATCATTATTCCAACGCTGAAGTCAAGCTCATAATTTCGGAAAAAAGAATCATTCCAAAGTATAAACTAACTCGATTAACCCATTCATGGCCAAAACTATTTTTCGTCAATAAAAGTGAGTGACTTTTTGTATTGTGCTTTGTGTTAGCCCTATCAACACAACTATTTTAAAAAATTCTCCAAAATTTTTTTTTTCAGTCGTTCTTGACACGGTTTGCAATTTCGAACCGTGGCCATTAAAGAGGTGAAAACACATTTATCGATCCAGAATCTTTTTGGGTCGCAAATACGACTCATGGCCATTAATGGGTTAACACCATATCTGGATGCTCAACAGCTACCACGAGACGGAGGTCGTTTGAAGAACTCTATCCTCAATCCAGATGAAAAGCATCCTCTTATTCTGGTGTTGTCTTTGTGGCGGTGTTAAACTCACCCTCGGAACTTTGAGACAGCAGTACTGGATTCTGAAGGGTAGATCTGTCGTCAAAGGTTTCATTCATCGATGCCTTCCATGCCTCCGTTAGAGAGCAGCCACATCTCAGCAACTAATGGGAAATCTCCCAGCAATTCGTTCTAGTCCAAGTAGACCTTTTCTGAACACTGGTGTAGATTATGCTGGACCTATGCATCTTCGTGCCATCAAAGGTCCCGGCTGTAAATCATATGAAGGTTGCATTGCCGTATTCGTATACTGCTCCACTTGTGCTGTACACTTGGAAGTAGTGTCCGACTATACAGCAAATGGTTTTATCGCGATCTACACTAGATTCGTCTCTCTTCGTTGAATATGTGAAACGTTATCCAGTGATCAAGGAACTAACTTCATTGATTCTGACGCTTACCTTCGAGCCATGTTCACATCAGCATCCAAGCAATCAAAATTCATCGCTTCATTGCTTGCCGCTGATGGAACTGCAAGCCATGTCTGATGATCCCGAAGACCTGAGTGCACTTAAGCCAGGACATTTTTAATTGGAGAGCCACTAAACAACAGATTAGAGCCAAATTTGCTTAATATGCCTGTCAATCGCTTGACTCGTTGGCAACTTGTGCAGCAAATGCAGCAGCATTTGTGGCACCGGTGGTGATCTGATTATCTGAAGGAACTTCCGCCGCGATCAAAATGGAGATCAACTTGTCCATCACTGGAGATTGGTGAACTAGCTCTCATTCGAGACGAAAAACTACCACCTACAAATGGGCCTTGGATCGCATCACTAATCTGCATCCAAGATCCGATGTTCATGTGCGCGTAGTGACTCTTGGCACTAAAGGTGGTGTTTTGGAAAGGCCAATAGTGAAGTTGTGTCTTGCGAAAGGCAGTGAAAGAACTTTATCGATTTTTCTACTGAGTACATTTCTTATTTTGATGTTGTTACAGTTTTCTTCTAGTAATATCGTGATTGTAACTATGAGATTGATTCTATTGTTCATTTCGTTCAAATGAAGTGCGCGGAGTGTTCCGAAATGACCGATTTAATGTTTTTAGCTAATCACATAATGTTTTTTTTTGTGATACTTTTATTTGTAATTGTCTGTAAATTTATCTGTGTGATCATCTTTGATTTTATTCAGTTATGAATAACGATTCTCATTTCTAATATTATCATCACTTTATCTACCACATGATTCATTGTATACAGTCTATTGTAATTCGGAAATTAACTTTCCTGACCTGTGTGTGTTTCCTTGTCCAGTCGTCTTTGTCATCGCAACATGAGCAAACACGGTAGAGCTTGATTCTTCATTTTCATGAATCAAGACAGGTTTCTTATAATTATTCAAAGTTAACTATCTTTTGAATAAAGACGGCTTTGAGGGGAGTATTGTGTTGTTAAATTTTATTCCAAGCATCAACTTATTTGTCTCAACCTTTTTTCACGTCATAAATATAAAACTATAAATGGATTCTTTAAATTGATTTCAACGTTTAAAAATTGTTTATTGCTCGATCATTCGCGTACAGGATGATAATCGTTACATATGACGTACGCTATCTTGGGTCTGGTTAACGCTGAATAGGATTGTGACTGTTCAGCTTTTTTCTCAAACTGTGGTTTAGATTAGGAACTCGGTAAAGACACGATACAATTATTTTGATGTACTGATTCTGGATGTATTGTTTCCATAACTAAAAACGACGGCATAGTGTCAAAATAAACGTCTTCAAATTATGTTCGCACTTTCGACTGTTGCCTAGAATCATCAATTAGTTCAATACTGGTTTGAATTAATTCGGATTCTGACCAAAAATTTTGTTATATCTCTAATCAAACGAAAATTCGTGAAATTTAACTTTTTTGTTCATCCAATTCCGAAATGAATTAATTAAAATAAAAAATTTGTATTAGTATTTTCTCGCGACGTTTAATAACCCTACCGATCTCTGAATGTTACCTTGAACTTGAAAGTCGGGAGATTTATTATTATTACCGTAATTCCTAGAATTCTGGTACCAATTCCTTAGTGCCACCTTTTTTCTGTTTGATAACCTTGCGTGCTTTTGTGATGACCTCGAAATGTGCGATTTTAAAATCTTTTCTTCCAATTTCTGCTTGGGAATTTTGACAATCTGGATCCAATTTATGTTCACCTGCTTCAATTTCGATTTGAATTTCACTAGAACCAGATAACAGATTCTCATACTTTTCGACTTCGACTTTTAACTCTGTTATATTATGTTTTCCTGAACTGAAACCTGACACGCATTCATTAAATGTTGTTAGCTGAGATAATCCATGAACGCTTTTTGACCAATCGTTTAAGTTCTTTATACATTTTTGAATTCAATTAAACTGAGCACGCGACTAGGTCGGCCCAACAAGTCTGGCGAAATAAGAAAAGTACATTATTTCGCCCGACGGACGATGTACTGGCTTGGGAGGCTGGCGGAATAAGGCGAGTACGTTATTTCGCTCGTCATAGAATGTACAAGATGGATCGATGATTGCAAGCTTGCAATAAACTATTATAGTTATGACTGCATGAACGAAAGATGTAAACAAAATGTTGCAAAGATTGAAAATATGTATTTCGTTGTATTTCATGATACATAACCTCAAATCTGAAAAACTTCGGCCACTGCTCTGGCTATAAGGTAAGTGGTATCAAAGTTAGAAGCGCTCAATTTTTATATTGAAAACACTTTGCAATTTACATTCTCTAGGCTCGCAATTTGTGGAGTTCATAAAAAATTATGTACAATATTGTAAATATGTAAAATTTACATAGAACTTTTTAGTTATCAGTCACACAAATAATCACTAATTAGCACTTTAAATTTGCGATATTATGTTAGTGGTCTTTGCTTGCTAAAAATCTTTCCATTTGCAAAGACAAGTTCAATTATCAGTATACAATTTTACTTCATTTCTTCAGCATTACTTCTAAAACTGTGGTGAATTTTTATCGAAACGCCAGTAAGAAAAAAATCCTCCAGATAACCCATTTTTCGAAAAGCATATCAAAAAACTCTCATAAATCATACATAGCAGGACATAGAACCATCACTCAGCGTTTTGTAACAAGAAATAAACTTGACTGAACTATCTACTATCTATCTACTATGTTATGAAGAGTAAAAAATTGAATAAAAAATATATGAATTGAATAAATATATGAAATAATAAAAGCAAATACTTGAAATACTCATCTGTCCACGTCTCTTTTCTCAACTTATATTTTTCTCCGTATTGTCAGTTCGTCCCTCTGTGTATTCAGACACTAATAACTGATAAACTGACACTGAACATCATTATTTTTGTATATTCTCCAATTAGAGTAAAGTCTAATTAGGTTCAAATTCGGCGCCGTTTTCAGTTTTGTCAGATTCGTCAAATTGGAGGTTATGTTACGTGAAAAACACTTCAATATTTCAAAACTTTTGTATATACACCTTTCACTTATGCAATCATAACTGCAATTGTTAGAATTTCGATATTATTTGAACAATAATAACTATTATTATAATTATCATCATATATTTATAGTGTTCATATCCTATGTGGGTCGAAATAAGGTACTCGCTTTATTTCGCCATTCGTGAGGAGTTCTGTTTATCCTTCTTCAAAAACTTCCATGAAAGCTGTTCCTAACAGTCCACATATTATCCTAAAGCATTAGCCCACTGTTTTTCTCGTGTTCGTTGAACGGAAATCTAAAAATGCGTTAAGGAAAAAAAAATTGGAAACATGTTAGAAAAAGTAAAATGAATAAGATGGATAATTTTGAAAAGAGAAGAGTTTTTAAAAGTATTCTGTTTTGTATTTTCTGTATTTTTTATGTATATTTTTGCGGTAGTTTTTAACTATATATATATATTGAAATCACCAAATTTTCAAACTTTCAGGACTATTAGAATCAATGATTTTATGAGTTACCCATTCGGACAAAATATTTCAAACATAATCAACGTTTCCATTCTAAGGAAGTTACTAGGTTATGTTTTATAATCAGGGCCGTGGAGAGAATATTCGGGCCCCAGGGAAAATCTCGGATGCGGGCCCCCTTCAAATTTTTTATTCTCGAAAATACGTATAATTGTGAGTCTGGGCCCCTCTAAGAACTCCGGGCCCGGGGGAGAAAGTCTCCGACCCCCCTCTCTCTCATCGGGCCTGTTTGTAATCCTAATACTTTATCTCTCAATACTTTTAATCACGGTTAAAGTTTCGAAAATTTGGATTTCACAAAAGCAAATAATGTATTATTGAATAATTATTTCATTTTTAAGGTCATTTCTTTCATATAATATTAGATATTAGTATGGTTTTTACTTACTTGTGAAAGGTTATGTTGTCGCGTTCTTTTGTATCATCTGCATACTGTCGCTTTTGTCTTAACTTCCCTGATCGGTGCTGGCAACCGGCAACTATGCATGTCACTATTTTTTTACAATTCAGACTTCCGCATTGACAAAAAATAAAACAAATATCAAGGCATCTCACGAAACAATTTGAATGCATGTACACAACAGCAGAGAAGCAAACGCTCAAACAGTTGCCGCCTAATTGGGGCACAAGCATCCCCACTTCTTTTCTCCTCACTTGGATTCTATGACACTTCACATTTGTTAGGTTATATATTATATTATGCTTCACGTGAATAGGTTATGTTATCCTGACTTTGAGATAATGATCTGACTTTATTTAGTGAGAAACATATTTCACAAGTGCTTGTCCTAATTATTTCGCATGGAAATAAATGAATATGTGAGATAAAAGAAACAGACTCACAGTTCGATAAAATGCGTTTATTTCGAATAATGTGATCACTCCGCCACACAGATGATATGCCCACGTTGGCGACGTTATTATCCTTTACTCCTACGTCGACTGGTGTTTTGACGAAATGATTTCTTGGATAATTTGTTTCCAGGGTCGATTTCGCATTAATGAGTGCCTTTTGCCTTGGTATTGGCACTGGAGAAGACGATGACTTTATTTCAAAGGATGATCCTTTGATCTGGTTCTTTTTTAAAATTTTCGATTGATTTGTACGTCGGCCACGTGCTTGAAATTTGATTTAAGATGGTCACTGATTCATTTGGTTTAGAGGAACACGTTCTTTCCTCAACTTTGATTTTGGGATACGTATTCCGAATCAATAAAACCAACTTAATATCAAAAAACTTCTTAATATAATGGAGATTCGCATGTACGTAAATTAGTCGTGATTGACGTGTCGACGCCATGATTTATTCTGACTGTTAAGTTAGAACAATGTGTTTCACTATTTGTCTAAAAATTATCTTTCTCCTTCACAATCGATTTTTTTTCTCGATCATTATTCTTTTTCCGCTAAAACATCAACTTTTTGGTTGTTAACTGTCTTTTCTGGTAAGAGATTAACATTCTTAGTTGAGAGATCACTTTCTCAGTTCAAAGTTCGAATGTTTATTCAAAAGTTGAAAATTGTTATTGGAAAATTGTCTTATTGTGATAAAAATTCAACTATGCCAGTAGAAAATTACGTTACTTGGTTTTAGGATGAACTCATCTTTTAGAAATTTTCTTTTATGTTGTACTTGACAACTGAACTTTTTTGTTAAAAATTTATCTTTTTCGTAGAAATTTTAACTGTTTGGTGAATAAAGGAAACTTTTTGGTTGAAAATTTAACTTTTCTAGTTATAAACTGAACTGTTCCGTTGTGAATTCTCGCATGTTGTTCTAAATTCGGACTTTTTGGTAGAAGATTCATCTTTAGTTAGAAATTCAACTGAACTTGTGGAAAATTTTCTTTTTGGTTGAAAGCTAAACTGTTTTGTTAGAAATTTGCTTTATTGGTTGGAAATAAAATATTTAGTTGGAAATTAACTTTATTTGGTGGAAATTGATTGTTCTAGTGGAAATTTATTTATTTCAGTTCAAAATGGAATAATTTTTTCGAAGCATTCATATTTAATGGTAGAAAATTACCCTTTCGGTTGAAAATTCTTTCTCTTGGTTCGAAAATTTAACTGGTCCGCAAATGTATCTTTTTTAGTCGAAAACCACACAATTTGGTTCAAGATTTGTATATTCAGTTGAAAATTCGTTTTTCTGTTTGGAAAATAATGTCCTTAGTTGAAAATGAAACTTTTTCATTGAAGGTTAGTGTTCTCTGGTAGAAAATTATTCTGCTATGTTAAATATTAAACTTTCTCCTTCAAAATTCTTCTTTGTTATTAGAAATTCGAATATTTGGTTTTCTTGAATATAATACTTCGTTCTGAATATTGCATAGTAATGTTCTTTTCGAATGGCACTTTTGTACAATAAAGACGTCCATTTGTTTATACGTATTTAAATAAAAGAGTATTATCATCTTAATCCCTTCCAGGTGAGATCAAAATTAGCTTCCTTCTACTAATTCACTTCTGTGAGGGTAGCATTAAAAAAATCAGGAAACAGGTGAGTTTCGAGTTACGATTTCAGTAATGAGGGTAATTACCGTGACGCTTATTGCCCATGATAACATACCCTTTAACCTATTTAGCCCTCGAGTTTTGCATTAATTAATCGAACACATTCACTGTTCAAAATGTTTGTAAAATAATTGATCTTTTAATATACAAGGGCATATGAATTTTTTATGTGTGTTCTAAATTATCTTAAATTGCTATGAACTTAAACACAAAATTTGTGAAAAATTATTCTTCTTGGTTAAAAATTCATATTTAAAGTTAAAAAATTCATTTGAAATGTTATCTTTTTTGTTCAAAATTGTACTATGTATTTGGCTGAAAATTTGAATTTCCTATTGAAAGTTGAAGTATTCTGATGAAAATTAATTTTTTCTTTGTTATACATTATTTTTCAAAATGAAAATTCAACTTTTTTTTAACATTTTTTTTTTATAAAATCACTGCAATCATTGAAGATTCATCTCTTTTTGGTTGGAAATGAACTTTTCATCTGAAAAATTGACGATAACATTGTTTCTTGCGAAATTACCTTTTTTTCTTACATTATGCATTCAATTGGAAATTTATTTTTATGGTTGAAAGTTAAGCTTTTCGATACAAATTCATTTCTTCTATGTTGGAAATTTTATTTGAACCGGAAATTGATCTATTTTGTTGAGAACTCATTTTAAGAATAGACAATCAGCATAGTAAATTGAAAATTCATTTTCTTGGTTGCAAACAGCCTTGGCAACTGATGAAAAAAAAAATTTCTTCCATAAAACTTCTTTTTCTGCCAGAAATCATTTTTTGAACTAAAAATTAATTTATTTTGTTAAAAATTCAGTTTTTCTGGTAGAGAATCCATATAGTTGATTGGAAATTTATCTTTTTCGTTGCAAATTACTTTTTCAACTGAAAAACAACACTTTTTTATTATATAAAGAGATTGGAAGTTTAACTTTTTAGTTGGGAACTCTTTTTTTGTTTAAAATTCATCTTTTTGGTTGAAAAGTCTACTGTCCGATTTTCGTTCGACAAAATCTGTCTTTTTCAATGAGGATGTTATTTTTTTGTTGAAAATAAATTATTTTGTTGCGAATTCATTTATTTTTTCAAGGATTCTACTTAACTGCATTTGATTCTAGATTTTCATCGTTTTGGGTTATAACATAAAATATCGTATTTTTAGTTGAGAATTTATCTTTTTGGTAAAAAATTAAACTTTCTTGAAGAAAATTCATATTTTCATACAGAAAAGTCGTTCTTTGGTTAAAAAGTCCGTCTCTTTTGTAGGAAGTCCAACTGTTTTGTTGGAAAAAAATTTCTTTTTCTTTGTGTTCAAAATTCATTCATTTCGTTGAAAATTGACTTTCTCGGCAGAAAGTACTTGTGAAATGAAAATTCAACTTTTCAATGGTATCATCCAATCGCATATGGAGGAATATTTTTCTTATTTCCGGTTCCGAAGGCCGCCATTGCAGCATTTCCGCGAAATAATTTTCTATGTTAATAATCCATGTCAATGTGCATCAGTCAATTCTACAATAACCCAAGGCTATTTTTTAATAATAACACTTAAACAAATTAGGCTCTAATGTAATGTTCACTGAGCGTGCTAAAAATAAAATATGTGTGTTGAAAACATTTTTTCTGTTTCATAAAGATCAAAATCATTTTTTCTTTCTTATCGACAGCGTGACAATGGAGATCTGAAAAATTTTAATTAAACATGTTTTCTCAAAGGTTACAAAATTGCCTAATTAGCTTTGTAAAAAGCTAGAAAATCCATGCAGAAAGCTATGAAACTGAAAATTCGAATCAAAGGAAGTTCTTAAAATAAATATGCGACTCTGATAAAAAACTAAATGTTTGAGCGCAAAAGACATATGTACCAGAAATCGGTTTTTATCTGATATGTTCTAAAATATTGATCTGAGCAAGATATATTGTTTTCGAAAAATCTAGATCTTGTCAAGTAGGATACATTATTATTTGTAACTTCTTTTTTACGATTGACGGTTTTAGAAAAAAATCCGAAAAACTAACTTTACAAATATGGAAAATTAGGTGCATATGTACCAAAAATCGATTTCCGGCAATTTTTTTAAAATATCGGTGTTATCGAAATATGTATCATATAAAAATCCAAAAAACTAACGTAACAGGTATGAACAATTATGCATATTGAACCAAATACTACTTTTCTTTGATATGTTTTCAATATTGAGTTTATTAAGAAATAAGTTGTAGATCTAATAAAGGAGCATATTGTTGAATATATTATTCTTCCGGCGAAAACGAATTATAGTAGGTAAAGACATTTTTTTCAAATCACTCCCCATTTTCGTGACAAGTTCCATCATGTTTAGTAGCGGATTGAAAATCAACCAAAAACAGTTGCACAACCAATTAAATGATTCAGTTTTCCAACTTAATGACAAACTCTTTCAAACATAGTTCAAGTTTCAACAAAAAAGTGGAATTTTCGACCAAGAAGGATGACTTCAACGAATTATTCAAAATTCAAACAAAATATATGGTTAAAAATGTGACTATTCTTATTATAATAATGGAGCAAATAATAGTTTCATTTTCACAAATTTTCTACAAAGTTTTTAAATCTCTAAGACATAAGAAAAATTCTACAAAACAGTTCAATTCTCAACTCTAAAATATTGATTTTCAACCAAAAAGGGTAATTTACAACCAAATGGTTTTTTTCAACTGAAACTATGAATTTTGTGCAAAAAAACTGAGTTTTCTACAAAATAGTTGAATCATTTACCGAAACAATTATTTTTCAACCAAATAGTAACAACAGTACATTTCCAGATCAGAAAGATAACTCCTTATCATAAAATATTGATTTTCAGTAAACTTTAGGCTCTTCTGGGTTGAAAATGGATCTTTTGGGTCAAGAATCCGAATTTTCGACTGAAAAATAAAATTTTTCATTTTTCGTTGGGAATTCTTTTTGGTTGACAATTTATATGCTTTGGTTCAGGATTCAAATAAACATTAAACTATACGTGTTTTTGGAAATTCACCTTCTCGATTAGAAATTATTTCTTTCAACTGAAAATGAATCCATTTTATTAAAAATCCGTCTTACTTGGTAGGAGATTGATCGTTCATTTTTTGTTAGAAGTTATTATTTTAAATACAAATGATCTGTTTTGTCAAAGATTCGTCATCATTTCGTTTGAAAAAGGAACTTTTTTGAAAGGAAATGTCAATTTCCCATTTTTTATTCAGAAGTTATCTTCTTCTATGAAAATGGAACTTTGTAGTTGTTTGATAATTCGTCATGTTGGCTGAGAGTTGAACTATTCTTATAAAAATTTTTTTTCTTAGTCAGCTATTATTTTTTGAATTGAAGAATAATCTTTTTTGGTGTGAAAATCGTTTTTTCTGATAGCAAATCAATCTAATTTATTAAAAAATAATCCTTTTGTTTCTAAATGAAATTTTCAACTGCCAATCAAAATTATCGATCTTATTTTCAAAACGTTGACGTTTTGCTGGAAATCCAACTATGTAATATGTGGAAATTTTGTCTTTATAGTTGGTTATTTCATTTCATTATGAATTTAACTTTTATGATTGAGGATTTTTTATCATATTGAAAATTACCCTCTTTTGCTTGAAAACTTATTAACTTGTGGAAAATATGTCTTTCTGGTTTAGAATTCATGTATTTCGTTTGAAATCAATCTTTTTTTAATGAAAAATCATCTAAGTGGTTGAAAACTTATCTCTGTGGTTAGAAATTTATTTCATTACCTGAAAATTGGAACTATACATTTTTGGTTGCCAATTATATTTTTCATTATTATTATTATTATTTATTGAAGGAATAGACAGCATAAGCTGGTATATTCCCCTATCATCTAAGTAATATTCCTAGCAGATGATTGCGGCTGTGTCAAGTAAAAAAATGCTAAATTCTTTCCTTCAACATAAGATAATTGAGTATAACGTAGCGAAGCATTGAGTAGTAATTACATAATATAAGATCTGTTTTATATCTAATCAGAATAATCAAAATTAAAGGTCGTTCGTTCTCTTAGAATTAAAATTCAAGTAATATCTCATTTTTCACCTTGTTCACAATTAATTACATGATTATAGAAAGGAAAAGGAAAAATACAGATTGAAATAAAATAAATATGAGGCTTCACTGCAAAAGCCAAATTTGTACATTCGGAAGGTCTTAGGTGGGCAACAGCCTTCATTCATATCATACGAGTTCTAAACACTTTCTTTTATCATCATAGGCACTTCCGCTCATATCACTTATCTCTGAATAAGACAATCTTCAGATTTGAGCCAAATAGTTATCCAATGGGGTTTTGAAGGAATTCGTTGCTGGTTCCAATAATCAACTACTCGGAGAGGTACGAAATTGTATCCACTCTGAGTACGAGCAAATTCCTTCAATAGCTTTAGGTAATGGCCCCTAAGATGTGGATTTGTGTTCCTTGTGAACATAGTCAGCAGCCCAGGAGAGTTATAGACATCATGTAAGATTTCAAAAGTCTCAATCAAATCGCCTCTTCCTCTGCGACTTTTCAAAAATATGAATCTTCAACTAAGAAGATTGGATTTCTAACAAAGATAGATTTTTAACAACATCGATTATTTTCGGTCAAAGAATGATGTCTAACGAAAAATAAACAAATCTTCATCAAAAGAGTTCAAGTTTTGGGTTGAGGAATTTTCGATTCCAGTCAAAAAGATAAATGTTCAACTAAGAAGATAGATTCTTCCCCAAACAGGCAAATGAAAAATGAATCATTTTCAGTAAAAAAGAATTCCAACCAAACGTATGAATGTTTCTCATTTTTTGACAAAGAAAAAAGAATTCTCAACAAATAACATGAGTTTTCACACAAATAGTTGATCTTGAATCCAAAAATGATACATTCCCAATAATGGAGATGAGTTTTTAACCTCTAGTGTTTAGAATATTCTAATACAGTGTCAGTGTGTAAGTGCTTCACCATTCCAGACAAAAACCCTAGATGAAAAAGTTTACTTCAAGAAAAGAAACTTCTAAACCGAGACAAGAACCAAACATGCCCTCCCCATCTAAAAATCCTACGCTGCAGCCACATCTGACGTTTTCCCTAAGAAGGACCAAGGAATTCTAATTGACGCAGCAGATGGGATCGAACAAAGGGATCACATTACTGCAATTGGAAAAATTGTGAACAAATCTGATATTAGATTCGCATCGAGGATTTCAAACGGTAGAATTCGTTTGTTTTTATCTAGCAAGGAGATATTCAAGGGCATAACAGACAAACACAGCACTATCATGATCGGGCAACAAAAACTCGAAATCAGGCCCCTTATCAATCCACTTGAAAGGATAATCCTATCAAGAGAATCACCTGTCATTTCCCACGGAATTTTTAGAGAATAATTTCGGAAGGAAAGGACTGGAAATTGCTTCCTAAAAAAATTTGCTTCGATAAAGTCGATAAAGTCCAAGGTGAATCAGCAAGCGAATTAAAATATTCCCAGTTCCCTGAAATAACCAACTCTAAACCAAACGGGAAGCGCCCTTTATCGTCGTCTATCTAATCTGAGGTGAACGCTTAGGAGAGGGAAAAAATCGGAAGAAGACAATCAAGACACCCCTCCTACAGGAACTTCCAAAAAATCCCTTTAAAATTATGAAGCGAGCGACGATTCTCAAAAATCAATTCCCCCTCCTCTTGAAGAAACGCTTCTACCTACCAAAGAAAATCTCAAAAATAACCCTTCCGAATATGAGGTTAACTTCGATCAGCTCAAATTATTCATAGTTCATAAACTGCCAAGAAGCCCAAGACATCTTTCCAGTAGTTAAGGACTACACCCACAACACCAAAAGGTTAATCGCCACACTCTAAAACTTCTATCCCCTCTTAGAAGAACGTATCATCAAAGTTAGATTTACAAAAATAATCATGAAACTTAGAAAAATTCGCAAATCGACGTCCATTCAAGACCCATCCCAAACAAATACCCACGAAGAAGACCTTGACTCATCCATTGACTCCGCTGAAAATCTAAATGAAAACTTATATATGAATATTCTACAATGGAATCTGAATGGGTTTCGCACCCACTTTAAGGAACTTCAAATAATCGGCAAGGATCACAACCCCACAATAATCGCTCTGCAAGAAACTAACTTTAAGTGTGATAACTTCGGAAATATTAGAGGGTATAATAAAATAATGAAGAATAGAGTCGGGGCTGCTCTTACAAGTGGAGGAGTAGCCACGTACATCTGAAATGATATAACAGCAACAGCAGTTCCAATACAAAGTAACATAGAAGCGACAGGCATTCAAATTTCCATCCCCATGTCTCTAAGCATTTGCAATATTGGCCTACCCAATAGTTACGATATCGAACAAAATGAAATCGAAGGCTTAATGAGTCAATTACCTACTCCCTTTGTAATACTAGGGGATTTCAATGCACGGAATGCTATGTGGGGAGATCGATCAACCTGTTCTAGAGTAAGGAAGTTGAACAAAGTTTTCGACAACTCCGATCTCTACCTCCTAAACAACGGATCACCGACTTATTATAGTATTGCTCAGAATTCTTTTAACGCAATTGAGTTTACCCTTTGTAGTCTCCAATTTGCATATAAGATTGTTTGGGAAATACTCCCTGAACTACACGACAGTGACCACTACCCTATTAAAATCTCAATTCCAGGCGCAGCTTCAGAAATAACACACCTTCCTAAATGGAATATAAACACAGCTAATTGGCAACTTTCCAGAGAACTAATTAGTCTGTGGAAAACAACAAATAAGTCAAGAACATCCCACTCATCATTGTGGAACTAAGCATACCAAAAAGCAAGAGAAGAGAAGAACCATACATTTAACAGACTCAAAAAACAAAAAGCCCTGGAAAATAAAATTCTATTTTTAAAAATCAGTGCAACCGTTCGTCGTACTTATTTACAGAATAGTGGAGAATCCTGGATAGAATATCTATCACCTCTGAATAATCAGGCCTCAACAACCACCATCTGGAGAAAAGTAAAAAAAGGTCTAGGATCAAAGACAAACACGAGACTAACTGGTCCAATGAAAACCTGACGGTGAAATTACTACAGATTCTACAGAGATGGCAAATTTCATAGGAGAAGAATTAGCAAGACACGCGAGCAACGACATTTTCCAATTTCCACCCCAATAAAAGAATCCAAAGGTAAAAGTCCCGGGCTCGATGGGATCCGTTATATCTTTTTCCAAAACCTACCTCCAACAGGCGTAGAGTACATGCTGCCAATATCCAATACGATATGGAATAATCAAACACTTCCAACGCTGTGGAAAGAAACTACAGTCGTCCCAATCCCGAAACTTGGAAATGATCTTCCTCAACCCGCCAACTACCGTTCAATTGCTCCTACTTACACAATGTGCAAACTATTTGTAAAAATAGCAAATAATCATCTACGATGGACGATACAGCGAAACCAGGATCCCTCGCTCTACTCGGCCCTATTCATAACTCAAGCATGAAAATTTGCTGCGGAGCCTATCACACTAGTCCTACTAATAGCATAGAAACTGAAATCAACGAACTAACCTAGAGCCAGCGCAGAATGGAACTCTCCCTAAAACACGCTGTCGTAGTAGCTGCATACCCAGATGAATAATCCATCTCATGATCCTGTTTTCCCCTCAACAGGGAACTATCAACCCCGATATACAAACCAGTTTCCCAAAATCAGCCTACAAATTAATAGAAGAATATCAATCAGAAACTTTGATCCAGCCAACTCTTTTCCAGACCCATAAACTAAACCCGGAAGCACCATGGACTCTAAGAATTCCGAAAGTTGACCTTGACCTGTCAAAAATATGGGAAAATGATATCCCAAAAAACCAATGGAATCTACTCTACAAGGAAATAGAAGGAAAGTATAAAGAGTCCGCGCATATCTTCACCGACGGATCCAAAACGGAAATAGGAGCAGGCTGTTCAATTTACTCAGACTCTCAAGAACTCTACTTTGGCCTCCCCAAACAATAAGGCGTTTTTTCAACTGAAATGTTTGCGCTTACAGAAGCATACGACCTAAGCAAAGATTCAACCAAGAAAAATTTTGTAATTTTTAGTTACTCTCTGAGTAGTCTCCAAGCTAACCAAAAAAGCAACTCATACGGCAGCAGGATCCAACAGATCCAAAAAACGTACAATGAATACCTAAAATATGAAAAGAAAATTAGAGCAATCTGGATCCCTTCCCACCAAAACATGCGAGGGAACAAGCAAGTATGTATTCGCTACATATCTACCAATTGAAGAAAAAAATTCCAGACTACCATTAGCTGAAGCAAAAACCCTCATTGAAAGAGAAGTCTCACATCACTACAGCATACCTCCAGGAAACGCCCAAAACGACGACTTTCCGTTCTCCAGAACGAACTTAAACCACCCTAAATGAAAAACCCTCAACGGAAGTGAACAAGCTGTCTTACCAACTACGTCGTAAAGACTGGATTATGAGATAGGTGTCTGGGGGTAGTTTTATTAATGTAAAATGTTGATTGGTAGTTTTTGTAGTAGGCTAACATGTTTTGAATGTGATTCGACACCACTTGGTGCATACATATTTATTCAAAATCATTAATTAGGTCTTTGCTATTACGACTTCTACTGTAAACTACAAGGATATTGGAGATATCGTTTGTTTCTGCAACAACATCAGCCTTCATTCCAGCCATCACATCGTAACTTTTTGAATTCGATTATAAAATATGCATGTACTAATCTGTTCATGAACTATAGTCTCCTTTGTTTGTCAACTTTGAAACTTTTGATTATGGCAATCAGTAGTTATGAAGAAAAAGCCTCCTATGAATAAACTTCAAGATTTTTGTTATCAGCGGCTTGTGAAATAAAGAAGGTTTTGCTGCTATGGCAACCTGATTGTCAATTTCCAAACTGTTTATATTAGGTGTGTTTTTTCATGCAAGAAGCTTTGTAGTTTACTTTCGAAACAAGTTCTTCATTAGTTCTATATTCTCTTCGCCTGGGACAATGCCGTCTGTTAGAATGAGTTGCTATGTATGTGCAATCGCCTTACAACCACGAGCGATGGTACACATATCTAATGCAGAAAACGAGCAAAAGCAACAAATTGTAATTTATCGTCGTGCTGATCATGAAATAGATCCTCAAGGGATTGATGATAATACGAGGATATGCCTGAACTGCAATCGCAACATTAATATGCGGATGGATGATTTAGCACTTGACCCCAATTGTCTTAGACTCAATGTTTAAAGCAAAGAAGAAATATTTCCTGTATATTTTGAAACAGAATGCAAGATGTAACCAGGATGTCAGTGAAATGTAGGGTTAACGTTTTTGCAAAAAAAATATTTACGTACTGAAGTCAACTCGTTCTTGCGCTGAACATTTAGATGTGAGTGGCTTTATACCAAAAGTCTTACTGGCAAGCTTAGAATTTTGTAATAGGCCTTATCACTTGTCTGGTGTCCAATTGCAATAATTTCTTGAAAACCTACGCGAATCATCGAAGATTTATCAACCTGATTTTCATAATGAAGAAACGTTTTCAGAAGAAGAAGTCAATGCAATTAGTCCCATAACTCGTGAGCAATTCAGAGATTTATACGCGTACTGTGATGATGTACGTGATGCTGTACGAGATCGATGGGTACATCACCATGCTGGTAAAAAGGATTTGATTAAGTTTTTGTGTAAGCTTCGCGAAGGGCTCAGTGATGACTTTTTCAAAGTTATTTTCGGATACGATAGAAGGCAAAATGTGTCATGTAACGCAGTTTGTAAATGAACTTTATCATCCCACTCCGGAAGTGCCAAAAGCGATTGCTTATAATATAGATGGAACTTATGTATATGTACATAACCCCAGCAATTTTGTAGCACTCAGGCAAACGTACCGTATTCATAAAGGTCGTCACTGATAAACAGGGTAACAGATTAATTGAGCTTGCGTTGGTTTTAGCTCCAGATGGATATATTTTGGATATTTATGGGTTCTACTTTTCTGAATCCCGAAATAACGATGCTGACATGCTTACCAACGAAATCGATGTCAATGGGCTGCGAGAATGGTTCGAAAACGATGACATTATTTTTGTAGACCGTGGTTACCATGATGCCCTACCGCTTCTTGAAAATCTTGGTATTACCCGTAAAATGCCACCTCTGTTAATTCATGGACAAAGGCAATTTGACACCAAAGAAACAAATGAATCGAGATTATTCACCAAGAAAAGATGGATCGTAGAGGTACGAAATGGTCACATCAAATCTGTTTTCAAATTCTTCGGGAACCGTGTGAACATGAATGATTCCATTAACATCGGCTATTTCTACCATATTGCTGGGACGATCCTGAACAAGTACCGTCCTTGCATACACATGGCTGAAGCAACCGTAGACTTAGCTCAAACAATGTTAAGAGAATTACGTGAACCTAACGTCGTCCAAGCTTGATTTGAAATCGACAATCTATACATACAAGGAATGCCCGATGGATTCATCTCAACGAACATCAAGTACCTCATTTCCCCAGACTGGATATAAATTATCTGCAGGAAATGACGGCAGGAATCTATCAGGCGAATCTAGCAAGAGCTAGCCAAACTTATCCAAGATAAGTCTGGCAGGGAGCGAATGGAAGGTTTGGAGTTGGACGGACTCCTTGATGAACCAGATTTGATCAGCGTGCGAGTTAATTCCCGATAAGGAAACGCGATGAAATATCAGTTCTGGATATCTTTTGTTGAAGACAACTTGTTTCACGCAGTCAATAATAAAGAGCTCCAGCTAGATGAAGCAGGAAACCATGATCAAATATTGGGGTACTACTGTACCTGCAAAACTGGGGCCAGGACAATCGGAAAATGCCCGCATGTAGCAAGCATATTAGGGTACTTAGGGTACGCGCGTCATCAGCCAGCAGTAAAGTATCCAAGCAAATCCATGCTTGATAATATAACGGATGCGGATCACAGGGAACATTAGAATAATGTGCCGAAACTGGTCATGATTGAGCAACTTATTCCCATTGTTGTCTTCACTGAACAGAGCGTCATCCAATATTGACTTCAGTGGCTGGATAATCTTGCTTTAACTGGCTGAAAAATATCCGAATATTTCTATTATTTGCGTGATCATTCTCCAATCTTGCCTCAATTAGTTGGATGATACTCCGGCGTTGCCTTAATTAGTAGGTTCGTACGCTGATATCAACTTCATCTCCCAGATCGCATCATGATTGTACCCTGAGTGACTGAAAAATAACAGAATGTTGCTCTTATATATGTTACCTTTCTCTGATCTTACCTTAACTGGCTAGATAATACTCCGACATTGTCCTATGCGGCAGAATCGTGCACTGATATCGACATCATTGGCCGGATCACATCATAATCTAGCCGTAACTAAAAAATACTAGAATGTTTATAATATCACCCTGAACATTTCCTAATCTTGCGTCAACTGGCTGGATGGACAGACAGAGAGAAGAGCATTATCCCTACCTAGGCATGGTGCACAACAGTTTTCGAGGATTCGTAGAGTTCCTCTTGCGTGCATCGAAAGGCGACCTACGATGTAACACCGACAGAAAAGTATCATTTACTCGACCTTGGGACCCAGATATTATTGTTCTAAGGGTGCCAAACTGCAAAATATCAAAAAGAGAGGGGTTTGGCCCTGATCATTAGGCGAAATGCACAGCAGTCTTCGAGGGTTCGTGGATTTCTTCTGGCGCGCATGGAAAGGTTACCTACGATGCAACACCGAGGGAAAAGTATCATTTTCTCGACCTCTTGACCTACGCTTTATTGTCCTGGGGGTCTGAAACTAAAAAACAATAAAGGGTCAGAGCGTTAAGCATGACCCCTGAGCGGGTTGCCAAACAGTAGTCGAGGATCCGATGGAATCCTCTCGCCTTCATGAAAAGGCGATTTTTAGACCCAGTGTTTAAGGACTTTATTTGATCAGGATAATGAAAACTACATTATATCATAGTTTCAGCCAGGGCCAGGCACGTTCGAGTGCCAAAAAAATGTGTTTGCGGCAAAATAGATTATTTTTAGTTGGAAAAATTAATTGCAAATAAAAGAAAAACCAATTTTCATCCAAATATTTTCACTTATAACCAAAAAGGCAAATAAAAATAGAAAATGGTAATTTCCAGGTGAACAGTTTAATTCCGTTTCATTAATTTTGACGAAGTTCAAAAATAATTTAAAGAAAAAAATTAATGTTTATCAAAATAATTAAACTATCAAACGAAAAGACCAATTTCATCGAAATCCACGTTATCATAAGGAAGAATTATCGTGGGTGTCAGTAGTTGTCTGTGGCGGTGTCGATCACAAACTGCCGAATAATTTTAAAACTGAGTTTTATAAATCGGTTAATGCATGAATTTAAGGTGTGAGATCCCTCCGTGTGTTTGATTGGTGTATTTTATTTTGACTGTAAACTCAGATAAATCTTCATCATCCGAATTACGTAAGTGCTTGTGATCCGTAACCTCAAATAGAGAAGTGAGAGTACAGAGTGCAAATTAAAGTCTAGCAAAGTGAACTTTAATTGAGTGGGAAGTGAAAAGTTAGGTGACATGCGAATCTCCCGAAAATAATTAATTAATCTTCATTTACAAATCAGTGTCAAGGAAGGACAATAGAATCAAGTTCTTGTAGGACGTAACCCACCAATCACCATGTGGAGAATCGTCAAATCGTTCACGATCATGTCAAATAACGACGAAGTCCAGGGAGAATATAATTCTAAGCCCAATGTGAATAAGCAGTTAAAAATACGGAGTGGCTATTTCGCCCAAAATTTTGGGCGAAATAGCATGCTTGTCTTATTTCGCCCGAAAAAGCTGGCGAAATAGTCTGTTTCCTTTATTTCGCCCGATGAAGCTAGAATATTATTAATAAAATAATTCAATTATTTATAATTATACTGTAAAAGTTATCATCGCACGAAAAAAACA
>WSXT02183457.1:0-20840 GCA_011762715.2 Neuroterus valhalla | reverse complement strand
TAAGGTGTGAGTCTGTTTACTATTATATTGGATAAGATTTTATAGCACGATGGGACAATTGAGATTCCTCGATAGTTATCACAATCACATATATATATTTATTTACATATATATTTTTTCATGAAAAATGCAAAACAATGGTTTCGATATTGCACATTTGAATATTTTTTCAAATTGTTATTCACGAGCTCTCTGGCGGAAGACCTGAATTAACTTCGGCGATTGCTAGGAAAATGATGTGGATTCTTCCCAAGGTGTTAGGGAAAGCACAAACGAACAAGTATTCAGCCGAATATCCTGGTGGGGTCTACGAAATTTTCCGAGTGGTTCACACTTTGATGTGAAAACCCTTCGTTTGGAAGGGTAAAATAGACCTTCCAACAATCCGATATTATAGTAGTCCCGGGTGCGATTTTATCATGAATTATTTCAAAAAGGGTTTCTTGGTCTCTAGTTGTGACAAGAACCACAAAAAATTTCTTTTTCCCCCTTTCTATCCCCCCAAAAATCCATTGACCTTCTACGATTCTCCCTCTACTGTATTTCCGTTTTCCACATTTGGATTCTTCAATTTTTACGACCCCCCTCCTCAATTTTATCTACTTGGTTTTTTCCTACCCAAATAAGCAGCACTTCTCGAATGAAATTCGACCAATCAACAAACGTGTGCGAATCCATTCCCAGTTGTTCTTGCAGAAACTGCTGCTTTGGGGAACTTCTCGTTATAAAATGAACAACAAAAAGTGTTATTATGTCCATACTTAAATGGGAGCTGGAGAAGTAAGTGTTTTTGAAATAACTTATTTTATAATTACATTTAATTTTTTATTTATTTTTTTGAATAGCGTGAAATTTTTGGCAAATCCAAAATTGTTTCCGTTGCTTATTTTCACTTAGTTTTTCAATCAAATGAGTGCAATCCTCCCCATACGGGCATTTAAAATTTTTCAATAACACCCCATGATTAATCAAGAATTTTTTAGTTCTTCCTCTCGAACCGTATGAACTCATGCATCGAAATTGTGCACCCCACGCACAGGTCACTCATCATTCAAAATTCGATTGAAACTCTTGGTAAAAAAAGAATCTTGAAAATTTTCACAGATTTTGAAAAATAGTTTTGTCATTCATATATTTTCTCGGTCAGCATAATATACTGAAGCTACTTCCATAAAAAAAAATAAATCGCGGTATGAAAAGCTCGAGGTGGTCCCAAGTTCAGAAAAGTCACAGAAGAGTGATTGGTCATTTCACGGACCCCTTTTCCCAGTCTCTTTTTTCCAATTAAAAAATGTTTTTCTTTAGAGAGAACCTGGGAAAAGGGTTCGGAGATATGACCAATCACTCTTTTGTAACTTTCGTAAAAAATAAATTGCGGCATGTAAAACTTGAGGGGGGCCCCAATTCAGGAAATTCACAGAAGAGTGATTGGTCATTTCACGGACCCCTTTTCCCAGTCTCTTTTTTCAAATTAAAAAATGTGTTTCTTTAGAGAGAACCTGGGAAAAGGGTTCGGAGATATGACCAATCATTTTTTTGTAACTTCTGTAAAAAATAAATTGCGGCATGAAAAACTTGAGGGGGGCCCCAATTCAGGAAATTCGCAGAAGAGTGATTGGTCATTTCACGGACCCCTTTTCGCAGTCTTTTTTTCTCAATTGAAAAATGTGTTACTGTAGAGAGAACTGGGATAAAAGGTTGGAGATATGACCAATCACTCTTTTGTAACTTTTTTGATAAATAAATTGCGGCACGAAAAACTTGAGGGGGGCCCCAATTCAGAAAAGTCACAGAAGAGTGATTGGTCATTTCACGGACCCCTTTTCCCAGTCTCTTTTTCTGAATCAAAAAATGTGTTTCTTCAGAGAAAACCTAGGAAAAGGGGTTGGAGATATGACTAATCACTCTTTTGTAACTTTTGTAAAAAATAAATTGCGACATGGAAAACTTGAGGGGGCCCCAATTCAGAAAAGTCACAGAAGAGTGATTGGTCATTTCATGGACCCCTTTTCCCAGTCTCTTTTTCTCAATTAAAAAATGTGTTCTTGCATCTCAAACATTAAAAATTCGCGTTTTTTAGTCCGTGTTGCGACTTATAAAATGGCAATTTTTGAGGCAGTACTACTGCACATGCGCAGCCCTTTTCCGGGTATCAGCTGCCTGAAAATGAGCTCACGTTATTCAAGATGGTGGCGCCGTAGCAAACGTAGCAAACGTAGCAAACAAGTGCCGTATTCACAGTTGTGTGTGTGTGTGATAAATGACATTTCTTTCTTTCGTTTGTATTCATATATATAAATGTCAGTTATTTAATTACATTCAAGTGACTAAAAAACGATCATTTTAATATTTTCGGGGCAAAAAGTATCGTGTGCGGCACGGCCTTCAAAGTGTGAAGTTTGCTCGGCCGGCAAACTTCACACTCATCAAAATCGACTGTTTTGAGGCTTAGCCACACGATGTACTATTCCCCAGAGAACCTAGAAAAAAGAGTTGGAGATATAATTAATCACTCTCTTGTAACTTTTGTAAAAATGAACTGCGACATGAAAAACTTGAGGAAGTCCCCAATCGAGAAAAGTCACAGAAGAGTGATTGGTCATTTTACGGACCCCTTTTCCCAGAAAAGGGGTCTCACCACTATCTGAATCACTTGATTTTTTCTCTGAAAATATGATTTTCCATCTATTTAGAGCATTTGTGCCAAATCAGTTAAAAGAGTGAATATTGAAGCCCGACTTTATTATACGCAAGTTTGAAGAGTGCTTGAGTATATCGAGAGGCTTGTAAACTATCGATGAAAACTATCGATTCTAGTTCCTCTACCATATTCAGACTGAGTGATACACAATGACATAAATATAAGCAATACCGATATAACCCTACTTATTCACTAAGTTCATTTTCTGTTTTTACAACCCAAATTGTTTATCTGCACCCTTGAAATAGACTGAATATGCCTTGGAAACTACTTAGGTAATTTTTCCTTCCTTTTTTCCATGAAGATTGATCTCTTTTGTCCAAAACTAGACAAAAAGTCGCGTTCTGTCACAGGCCGTTTTCTAATGTTTTTAATTATTTATCGTTGAAAAAATGGTCTTCCGCTCACGGAATCGTTATAAGAATAGAATAAGCAGTATTTAGAAAAAAAAGTTATTAATTTTCGACCATTTTTGGGAGAATTCGCTAAACTCCATCATTACCAAAATGGAAAAGTTCTCGTATTTTGCTAATAACGTTCTACTTAAATCTAAAAACTCGCCTTTTGCCTTCGAAGTTGTGGAACTACCTGCTAAGTACACTGTGCTAGGACTAGTTACTGCCTGTGCCAAAAGTTAGGTTTTGATCGTCCAATCAACTCAGAAGCAAGCACGTCCATTTTTGCAGCTCAAACATCAACCATAAAGTAGTGCATTATTCCTTTCTTGAATTTATTCAAGATATTTGTGTTACTGAGTTTGCAATGCATGTCAACTTTTTTGACTACGGCAGCGATTATAAAATGACCTCATACAAAGCACTTTGTAAAAGGCCTAACTTTATGAGTCTCTTTTCATATTCTCCTGCTTCCTTCCTCATATCTGTTGAGCACAATCAACGTCGCGTGTGATAAACTAACTTGTGATAAACGCTTGACTATGTCAAGCGCTAACCAGCTGCGCTCGGGAGGTTCGTTTTCATGTAGTTTTTTACTGCCCTTAACGAATGCAGAGGCAGATGTGAGCGCCTGTAACAAAAATCAGTATGCAGATCAGGAATTTCATAGTATTAAGTACGTCAGCAGTTTCCTAGAGACTTATGTAGAGTTAGGGTATTTGGTGTCAGTCTTAACCTTCTCTTTCGCACATCTTCATAGTTGATCTAATTCTTCCCATTTCCTCCCCACTTACCTTAATTTGTCTTCTATCCCTTTCCCCAGCTTTTTTATATTATCTTGTTCCTCAACAGTCTTCCTTCTGAAACTATATAGTTTCCTCACGTCTTCTCTCCGAAGTGACTTATGGGAGCTTCTAATTTATGAAACAGATATCTACCCTTTCTTTCTCATGCCGACCTTCTTATATCACCTTTCACTTGTAAGGCGCATTATTCCTCGTCAAGGCTTTGACCCCCTCTTTCTTTTTTCTTTCTCCATCTTCTGTCTCATTCGTCTCACTGCTATTCCCGCCTGCAGCTTCATGCTACTCGCGTAGAATGCTCTCAACTTTTTGCTCAGAGACCTTGATCTACGATGTCTTTCAGGATGTGTTGGCAAGGGGAGTCATTTTTACAGCAGTGGTCAATGGAAAGTACATTCCTTATTTTGATACGAAATTTTCACTTTATTGTTTCAAACTAATGCAAATAAATTATTTGGATTTTTTCCCATTTGCTGTTAGTTCCTTCGCCTATAAGAAACCATAACAGGTGAATGATCATGAACATATAACAATCCTTCTGAATGTTTTTGTAAGTATATAAGAAGAAAATTTTCTTATACGTTGCTAGGGAATACTGACTAAGACATTGACGGAAGATTTCATTATTAAAAACTATGAGACCTTGAATTCGTATTATTATTACAATGTAATATTCACGTTTTACATTCTCTTCTCAATCGAATTGGTTGTCCTGAGGAGTGTGATTTACATGCCATATTCGATAATGGAGTCTGATTGGAAAGCCTATGCCTACTGGAGATTCTCTGATTTCTTTTGCAGTCAAGGTAGTAATTGTGCTGTTCTTCATGTTGATTTTTGCCCGTTTCATCCTTCTCTTCTCATATTTGTAGATTCCAGCGAGAGAAGTGCTGCTCTTTAGTATAGCATAGACTTCACCGTTGGTTGACGATAACACAATTTGTTCTTGGATTGGCATGGGCCCATATTCATTATGTCCTAATAGTAATTCAAGTTCGGCATTGGCAAGAAAAGTGTACCTTTGGAATTTGAATAGCCGCTGCAGATTCTTATAGGGAGTGAGCCGAACAAATTCAAGTTCTCCGAGTCCATATCCATGTCCATCAAAAGAAGGGAGCCTGGTAGGTGTGGCCGACAACGTGCGAGTAAAAGAAAGCCTTTCGGTGGGAGACCTGGACCGGGTACGAAGAGGAGACTTGGCAGGAGAATGAGGTCTAGAAGCAGGAAGAGAACTATCAGGAAGATTGGTTATATCCCAGGGATCAGGATATTCGCAACGAGGAACGCCGGGAATAGGTTGGCCATTGGGTAAGCACTCGAATTGTGAACTCAAATCTGCGAAAAGAAACAAACGATTACGTCTTTTAAAAGTGAGGCAAACCCAAGGACAGTAAAAAAACATAATTTAAGCAGGTCCACAGTTGGCTATGATCTGTCTGTTCATCATTAATTATAATATTATAGTTATTGAACTGCAGTCATGTGATTTCTCGACTAATAATATTCAAGAATGATGATCGAAAGGGCAAGGAGTCTGGCACACAAATACTGTCATAATGATGAAATTACGTGGGCGAATCCTTTTCTTGAAAGACCATCCACGAAAATTCATAATTGTGCGTAGAAAGGGTAGAATCATAGAACTCACTGATGAAGAGGATGGAGGAAACATGGGTCCAGAGATGAGCAGGAAGAATTAGGGATAAATCATTCAAATGGTTCAGATTTTTGAAATATCTTCGACATTACGTTTGTGAAATAAAACTATTAGAAATGATTCTCAATTTCTTTGGAGAACTGGAATTGAGTACAATATTATAATATCAATCGAAATTATAGATGGAAAGGGATTATTCAAAGGAATGCTGAAACCGATCTTCCTGTAATTTAACTACTAATTCAATTGCAACCTGAACATCATCTATCGCGGGAGGAAACTCCTAGCATACTTCCCTAATTCTCGATATGATTTAACGAAATGACGAGGGACCCAAACAGATATTATGATCCCGAAAAATCCGATGACTAGATGTAACCATTCAGAATTTCACTGACTATTTTTTCGGGTCAAAAATCCAACAAATCGATTAGAAGGACTCTCCATATCGATGGGTCATTTCAAATATGAAAGGTATTGAAGCTTTTCCAAAATTCCCGAAATCGCTATGATTGGTATTAATTTCTGTATAAGCACAGAAATCTTAAAAAGCCAGACGTTTTCTGACAGGTCGGGCGTTTTCGAATTTTTCCGAGGGTTATACTTACACTTACTATTTCAAGGGAAGGGTATCGCTGACCATTACCACATCGAACCAAGGTTTGGGCGGAGTGTCATTCTCAGCCGAAAACCCCTGCTCATTTATTATCAGTATTCCCAATCAAGCACTCGTCTGGCTACACAATATTAAAGACCAAGCTCACGACTTTTACGGTGGCGATTACGACTGAAGGAATTCGAAAAAAGGAATTCGATACTTTTGCAGAAGTGAAAACGAAGTAGCAGACTGCTTGCTAAGACTTTTCTCGATTCAGACATACGTCATTCTACAACAGGCGACATATGGAACAGATTTTAAAACTATCAGATACTGAAATCCTCGGTACACTAGTCAGAAGCCGCACTATTGTGGAGGACTTATTATCAAGAAAACAATTTAGGATCGGAAGGTAACGAGGATTTCGAAAATTCATCTGAAACCTCTACAAAATAAGATCAACAGAGAGAAAGGAGATGAACACAGAAGAAACAAAGGAGAGACTAGACGAGAATATTACTCACAAATACGCCTAATACAAAAAAAATAAAAATTGTTTACTTACTGAGTATACAAAAATGAACCAGTCTTGGACATGCGCTTTTGGAGTTGCTGACTGCTCAGGTAATGAAAATCCATCAAAAAAAAGAATTATTAACCCAAAAGAGGATGCGTACAATAGGACACGCGGCGGATGTGATTTATCCGTGTCTTATGCGGGCTTGTTGCTATGATTGAATGATATAGAGATTCCGAAGGAAGAGCTAAGACGAAATTTCTTCCTTACTACGACCGGAACCGAAAGTTGTCGCTGGAGCGTCTCAAATGTGAACTGTTTTTTGTTTCCCTACTGTGACAGCGGACAGTATTGACAGTCCCTTCACATAAAACTATTTATATTCATCCTGGACTTCTCGTCAGCAGACCATGAGATGACTGTTCAAAAAAATACTGAGACAGTTCCTAAGCAACATTAGGCACAGGCTAGATACCGTAACGAAAGATAGTTTCATCAACTCCAAATTAGTGCTTGGAGCAATAATTTTAGGCGGAAATCGAGGCAGCAGTCAACGTCAAAAATGCTGGAAGAAACAATCGAATGATTCATGACAACCGACAGTCAATATGCTAAGCCAACCTATCAGAAAGACATTTATAAAATGAATGTTATCAATCACCTCATCCGTTACTCGAAGAAACTTTAATACCTTTGATAAAGAGTAACATTATAGTATCCCCTTAACCATGAGACTTAGTCATAAGTTGCGAAGATTCAATAAATCCCGAAATACGACACAAAAACTAAACATCAGATACGATACGAAATTTGACTCAAGAAAAAACGACAATTGAGAACGAAGATTGTTCTAGCTTCCAGAACAAATTCCGCAGAAAGAACTAGAGAAAGCCATAATTAGCCTAAACGTTACCGGAAATATATTACAAACTATTGGTACTCACAGAATATTCAAATCATGGGGTTCAGGAAGGTTATAATATCTAGCTTACGCTGCTTCGGGGCTAGGGACTTTGCTCTTTTTCAAATAAGTTAGGAATCCTTGAATGCATAAAAGGATCCCAATAAAAAACAATTGAATCATCCAACGATAGAAAGGAAGGATTAAAACAACCCTTTATCTAAGACAATAAACCAAACTAACTTTCCAGCCCATGTTCAACTGCGAAACTGCCTGCATAGGTAAAGAAAAATTAAGCCCTTGAAGATGAAAAGAGAACTTGGATGTTAAGTTCAGTCTAGGACAGGGGTGTCTAAGGCAAGGTTGGCGCGCTTTTCCTTTCTTTCCCTTCACCGAGTGCTTCATCGAGAATTCTCTCCTCGTTTCGCCACAGGCTTCGTCTGACTACGCCTGACCACGCGTACTTGCGCGCAATGTTCACACAGCTCGACCGCCCAGGACCCCTTCCCACATCGCGATTACCGCATGAACGCATCCAAGGTGGTAAGGGAGGGGATTGACAGTTATTTACACCGTTGCTGACGCGTTGGGCACCTCTGGCCTAGGAAGAGGATGGTTATGCGCCCATAGATCAGCTTTGAGCTTGCACAGAAAAGTCGTTTGAGCAAATTATCGTATAACTGCACGATCAAAAAAAAACGTAAACCATACAGGGGCATACTGGAACCTGATCGCAATTTCTACATAAGGTATCTACAAAGGTATCCGAGGAACTTGCAAAAGACATCATTAGAGATTCGGAAATTCGAACAACATTTTGTGAGAATGTGTTACCAGACTATTGTTTTTTCTCATCATTCGTAAAGAAATGGTTGAATCATACAGAGGAAAACCATACCACATACAATAGACAAACCTGACTCAATGCTGCCTACAAATGGATGTACTCGCACCTTGTAGTATCTTTTTGTTCCACCTTTGGAAGGTACGATTTCCTCGTTAACGAAGAATATGATCAGAAACAGCAGGTGGTAACCCTTAACTGTCAAAATAGCTTACTATTCCATTATTTCCAACGTAAAAGGCAATCCAATGACTTCCAGGTTTAGATGGTCCATCGAAATTAGCGAAAATTGCAGAAGGTCTTGTCCAACGCTCAGGAATCCGATCCGCAGGGTATACGCCGACTGTCCGAGCTTTTGGGAGACGAAGTGCTTGTACAACTTTCAAGCTGTTCATACTTTTAAGATGATGATTTTCGTTAATTCACTGGTTTATTTATTCTTTTTGTACATATGTAACTCCAAGGAGCTCTGACGTCATCGGGATTCCAGTATGGACATCGCAAACTCGAAAGATTATCATAGTATCTCGATTGATTCTTGTAACCATGCTTAACTTCAGCGAAGTTGGACTGGTTGCCTTCCTGTCGTTCAGTCACTCTTTAGACCCTACGCACTAAGACATGGTCAAGCGCGCGCAACCGATCCATAATCGGAATCGAGGTCCGAGAGTTTCGACACGGATCGTTCCCTTTGTGCGTTGTGACTTCCAGATAGATAGACCTGTCGTGATCCGACCGAGTCGACCCCGCAGAACTCCGAAGTGTACGATCCCACTTTATTCCGGAGGTCATCCCAAGGATCCTTTCTTCACCCGGGAGTTGACCCTTTTTTCGAAATATATCCGAAATTTGTTCTGCGATTCAGCTGGTAAGTCTACTGCTTTAATTTCATAGCAAAACCTCCAACCACGTGTTTCACAATAATGCTAGGATCGCTTGAATGCCATAGTTTAGCTTTTAAGGTAGATTTTGAACAATTTTTCGATTGCATTGAATTCAATAAAGGTGGCGTGGCGGTTTTCTCATAAGGAATGTATTATTAAGTGAAATATAACTTCAGAAATTAGGCTGTAATATGCAGGATATTTCATAGATTAAGACCGTAATATTGTTAGTAGTTGAAAAATATGTGCCCCTCTTTCCGAATTGATATTTATTTGCCGATTTACGATCTCTCTCCGTTTTGCTGACAGTTTTTCACATTGACCTCCAACCTTTGCTAAATTGAATTCCTCCTTTGCTGAATGAAACCCCCAAGTTTTTTGAAATAAATCTTAGTAATTAGATTATATAAAATGCCCAAGTTCGTCGATCTGAATAGGGTCCCCGATTCTGCTGTGATGTAATCACTCGACATAATGATGAGATTAGAATATTAAGGTTCATGGAGTACAAAGTGCAATTCTTATAATAATAATGTTCAGATTGCGACTGAGTAAACTAGTTAAGACAACCAGTGTTATTGAGTGTTCATAAAATTTCACTATTTCTGAGATCCTGAATTAATGGTTCTTGTTGAAAATTCGGAAATGCTTGAGTAGTTATTTATATAAATAAGGAACCTTTCTCATACGCGAATCACTCCTCTCTGCCAGAAAATAAGGACAATGAGCTAGTCGGACATTTCCGATATATCACATTTTGAATATGAGTCACTTAAAGTGAGGTTAGGTTTTTAGACTATTTCATCAGCGTATAGTTTCGATCCGAGAAAGATCATTGAAGCCGTTAGAATTGTTCCAAAGTTTTGATCCAAGAAAGATCGTAAGTTGTGTTAAGGAATTGTTCAGATGTTTTGATTCGAGAAAGATCGTAAGTTCTGTTGAGGAGTCGTTTAAATGTTTTGATCCGAGAAAGATCCTAAGTTTTGTTGAGGAATTGTTCAGATGTTTTGATCCAAGAAAGATCGTAAGTTTTGTTAAAGAATGGTTCTGATATCTTGATTCAAGGAAGATCGTAAGTTTTCTTAAAGAATGGTCCCATTATTTTGATCATTTTCCTAATGATGGACATTTTATGTCCTCCAAATTTATAACTCTTCTGCTTCTTATCTTTTGTAGCAAATTGGTTTTCTCATGTCCACGCGCGTTAGGGTGTCCTCGAAAACAACTTTTGCAAAACTCAAGCCCGATCGAAAACCTCTCACGGTGGTCCTAAAGCTTCGAAGTTGCTACGAACAGGGCTTCAATCTTCTTCGATCTTAGTTAAGAAAAGTCAAGCATGGTGGCGTATACGTTGACGGCCATTTCCAACAGTTGTAACTCGAAATGTGTCAAAATCCGCTAAGGAATCAGCTTTATTCGTTCATGATCCTACATTTTCAAATTCTGAATGTTTTGCAACATTCCAAGCATGATAGAGCACATAAAGGCATTGAAGAAATGATGGAAAAATTTGGAGAAGAAAAAAGATACCAAACTCTATGACACGTCGCGTGAACTGGAAAAAAAGACAAGAGTCTAGGAAAGGTGCTGCCCAGGAAAAGAAGAGAAGTGATTTCAAGGACCAACTGGAGGATCTTTTTAATATGGATCATCAAAATGGTCGGAGAATGATGGAAATAGAGGAAGACACAGCTTTTTCAGTAGCGCAACGAAAGAAAACATCGGAGAGGTAGTATACGTAAAGTAGACATGACCCTAATTAAAAAAAGCAGAAAAGAAAACTGTACTAGCGGCAATATCAAAAACATCCTCGAGCTGGTCCCCAAAATCACTTTTCTTCTCCTCCTGGGCAGCATCTTTCCTAGCTCTGACTTCTTTTTCAGTTCACGCCATGTGCCATAGAGTTTGATATATTTTGGGGTTATGTTCTTGGTATCCTGTGTAGGAGTGTTTGCCTTCATCCGTTATCTCATAATTTCTTCAATACTTAAATGTGCCTCTCATTCAAAAGAATATATAAGGTCCACTAAACAAGACTGCATAAACGAAACACCGAATTTATTCGGTATCAGAATTTCGGGGTTCTCTTCCAGATTTTTTTTGCCCCACATTGCCGTTTTCTTTGGAAAATCATATTTTGTTTCGAGATGCTAGCTTAAATGAAGCTAGCACCTTTACTGCGTTTTTTGAGCTCTTGAACGCACTAACAACCAATTTGAAAATACCACCCCTTTGTACCGAAAAACCCCCAACTTTTTGAAAATTCAAAAGAATTTAAAATGAAGCCTGGACGAATATTGTGATCTTTCGAGGCTCTCAAATGCACAAATAACCATTTTCGGAAAACCACCCTCACGTACGGAAAAATGAACCCCTTTGAAAAAATAAGAAATAATTTTAATCGAGCGCCAGAGAACCCTTATGTACAAAAAAACTACCTCCTTTTGGAAATAAGCAATTCAAAATAGAGCGCGGAAGAATTTCGGGCTTTTTAAGGCTATTAAATGCATTGAAAAATGTGAAAAAAAACACCTTTCTGTATAAAAATCACCTCCGTTTTGGAATCCCAAAAAATTGAAAAGGAAGTACATCATTATGGGCTTCTTTTGGGGTGCAAATGAACCTATACATTCTATTATTTTCGGGCTCCTCAAAAATACTAACTTTGATTTTTAGTCGCCAAAAAAAATGTTCGAGCTCCTTAACTTTCATCAAAAAATAAACTTTTCTGTGAGAATCCTAGCTTAGGAAACACTAAAACCTTCACTGCACAAAATTCTAAAATATTCAAAATTCAATTCTTTTCTTGGGCTCCTCAAAGAAAACTTTGTTTTTCGGGCCTCAACCCTTAACGCCAAAAAGCAGCCCCGTTCTACAACGCAAGTATGACTTTCTCAAAAAAAAATCTTTCACATAACTTACGAACGCTATTATATTCGATTATTTTTAGGCTCCTCGAAAATACTAACTTTGATTTTTGGGTTCCAACCCTTGTCGCCAAAACGCACTCCCTTTGTACAGTTTTGTTAAGTTGATACCATTCAGGATTCCGTTCTATCCCATTGAGGATTCAACTATTGTGTTCAAAATTCTTAATTTTTCTTTGAATTTGACTGTTTAAAATTCTTCTCTTACTGTTGAATTTGACTAGTCAAACATTCTTGTGATAGGCAAAAAGGAACCCCTGTGGCTGGTTACAGAAATTACTTTGGTTACATATTATCTTTCTTCCCAATGTCCTATGGGGGTGGAAAAACACTTCTATGCCTGATCTCAGAAAAAATTGTAGCTCACATAAACATTAGTTCCATAAGATAGCATCTTTTTCTCGAAATATTTTTCGGAACTTGAAGTAAATCCTGGAATTCTACGGTAAGCTCCCAGACAGATATGTCAATTTCAGAACTTCGAGTTATGGATTGAAATTCGGGAAATATTAGTACGCTTTTTAACTGACTAGTGTTACGGATTCTTTGGTTCCCGGAAATCTTCGTCAAGTCTATTTTATAAAGGATTTCCTATAATATTCACTCTTATCACTCAGCTTATGCCAAAATTCTGAAACTTTCACTGTTCCTATTATTTGTTGCCTGTTATGCTAACATATTTTCAAGAAATCTAAGAAACAGTCATTGGTTTGAGAGTGGTACTACTTTCATCGCTTGCCTGGGGGCCTCTCGGTAGATTGCCAGTTTCTCGGCTGTTCATGCTTGAGTGATTCTGTCCCTCCCCCCGAGCCTCGCACGACGGCCCATCAGCCTTGAAAAGGCAGTACCTTAATGCGTAGCATAGAAGTTCAGAGACTATACATACGGTCCTGAGTGTTTACCTTCACCTAGTCAGTTGTCGCTTCAAATCTTGTTCGAACTGGATTTCTGATTGTTCCTCGCTTAAGGACCGCAACCCCCGATACCGGTACTCTAACGCGCGATGAGTGTATTCCACTCCTGAGTCGAAAAAAACGAGTAATTGGAATACAATGCAAATTACGTTCAACAGATTGTTATTTGCGAATGCTTAAGAATATTTCTTAAAAACAAATGTATGTGAGTCTATAATGTAATCAACATTTGACCTTCTACCATATATTTTTTTCACCTGCTTATTGTCGAAGGTTGAATTACCCGCGAGAAGTTTCAACGCAAAATATTATTTACTTCGAAAATATCAGGCGAAAGAAATTCACTGAAGGTTCATCTACTGACTACGTCGTAGACTACTATTTGACCCTAAATTAAAGATACCTATGTATTTTCATACAAATGTATATTTTTTCATATTTTATATTCACCAACTGATTCAAGAATGATTGCCGAGGTGATGACGAGAGTAAAAACGATGCTCATTTTGCTTCAGATAGGGAACTGACTGAATAATGTATGAATGGAGAATTTGGGAATCAGTGTAATTTTGATAATTATTATCGTGCTTCATTAGGATATCTATAATACATACTACAGTCGTTATCTTACAAATTTTTTAAATCATAAACATAAAGCTTATCTTTTCCAGATATAGTTTATGTTCCATAAATCAGTTCAGAGAGAAAAATGTAACTACTTCTACTGGGTTAGTTTGAAGAGAAAAGATATTTCTTCTTTGCGCTACAATAAAAATCTAAATTCGAATTGATTCGAACCAATCCGAAAAAGTTTTCAATTTTATTCGGTGCAAATAAGTTTAAATTTGGTCCGAATCAACCCTAGTCAATCCTTATCAACCTGAATGGAACTCGTCATCAGAATCAATCCAAACACAGATTAACATAACTGAATCCGAATTTGGATCAATTCGAGTTTGAAGTTTGGCTGGATTGATTCGAATTGAGTCGGAATGATTCCTGCTGATTTTTATCAAGCGACTACGAAAAATTCTGTGAGATTGGTTTGGATCTATCCAGATTAGGATTAGCTCGGATAGGATTGCTATCCGGAACTCATGCATAATCCGAAACTTTCAGAATAAGGGGACATACGATTCATTTCGCATATTCACTTATTCGATCTGCAACCCTGACAGTGAATGACTAAAAGAAAAGTTATTATGAGGTGTCCAAAAAATACCAATTCAAAATTGATATACTGTTCAAAATTCTGCGGTATCAGTACATCACCCTAGATTAGGTTAGTTTATAGTCGGTTGGGCAGCCCCGATAGGTTATCTCTGGCGCCCAGGACATGAAGCCCATTGCTCCACACCCTCAACCATCGCTCCTAGTGGTCGGCTTAAGTTACCTTGACAAAGACCAGAAATCTGGCCACTGATCCGGTTGCTGTATCCCAAGATTACATGCGATGATTCCCAAGGGTTTACTGCCTGAGCCTGGCTTTTCCGTTGCTCCTTATTTATGTGTGACCAAAAACCCATACGATGGTTGGGTTCTTCTCATCTGCGAGTTAGTTTAACCCCGTTCACGTTCTCAGACTAGCTCTCATGTTTTGTCTAGTTTTCTAACTGCAGAAGATATCGTTCGACTATTTAGACAGACTATTGAGAGCTTTACTATTTTGTCTTGCCTCATACTGAGACAGTTATCGCAATTGAGTTTCGGCAATTGATTTCTGCGTCTCCTTAAATCTTTGTAAAATATGGATGACTATGTGGAAAATCCCAGATAAAGTGTTCAAAATCAAACAATTTTGAATGAATAAACGTATGTATCCTATCGCCGGCGCCGGCAGTGACGTAGTCCTCATTGCTCCGTTCACCTTCCTGAACGCTATCATTTGTAATCGTCGCAGTCTATCATGCATCGTTCGCAGTGTTCAGGGTGGCCGCTTTCTCCGCCGAAAAAGTTCCCGGTCATCAGAAAAATGGTTTGCAGCAAACGATAGTTATTGCTTTTAGGCGTTTCAAAACATCTGTTCATTTGATATTACATACAAACAAGGCAATTCCTAACCTAACTCAAGGTTAAAATACTTTAGTTGCCTAATATTAGATCTCTTGCAATTATTGTTTTCAGAGAGATTCTTAATATGTTTCAGAAAGAAGCATCGAAATATCCTAAAATGTCAGGAAGAATTTAAAAAATGATTGTTTTTGTATCTAACAAAAATATTAAATAATCTCTTCATCAATGGCGTCTGCACATTTTCGTGCATTTTCCCTAAGTTTTTTAGCAGCTATCTCTTCAATCTGCTTATCAGATACTTCGCCCTTGTTGTCTTCTTCTACCTTCCGCTTCCTCCTTCCAGCTTCTAGATATTTTGAATGAGCGTTCCGAGCAGCATGCATCAGAGATGAATTTATCGGTACTTTATCGACTCTATCATATGCAACTACTGCATTTTAAATTCCTCCGTGAGCGACGAGTGTCTCTTTTGACATATTTTCAAAAACACTTTCCTTGTTGATGAAAATCCGCGCTCCACACTTGCATTGTCATGTGACAAAATAAATAATGTTTCCATAACGATTCTAAAATGAGTGCAGTCTTCATCAAAGTTAGTTGTCTGTTGCACCCAAAAATGCGTTTGCAGATCGTCTAAATTTTTTGCAAGAATCAATTACAGATGGTGAGGAACAAAGTTGAGTGTATTTAC
This sequence comes from Neuroterus valhalla, assembly GCA_011762715.2. NCBI lineage: Eukaryota > Metazoa > Arthropoda > Insecta > Hymenoptera > Cynipidae > Neuroterus > Neuroterus valhalla. The sequence continues at coordinate 4,995 of WSXT02183457.1, read as the reverse complement.
GAAGCGCCTTATCGGAACAAGAACAATCAACCCAACTGCTCTCGTTTAACAATTTTAGTAAAGTTTTAAATCGACTTCTTCCTGTCCTTTTCCCTGCAATAGAGGGATCAAAAGAACTGAACGCTTTCGTAAGTTTATATTTTAATGGTAACCGATCCATTAACTTTACAACAAATTTCTGCAAAGCCTTTCTGCAGTCCTCGCGGAAGGTAGCAATTTGCAGCTGCCATACATTTTTACATTTTCTAAACTCCCTTCAAGTTTTAAACCCGATTTCTATTTCACCCGATTTAGGAAGATTTTCTACTTTTATGATATCGATAAGGGGTGTTATTCATTCTGGTTTGACAAAACGCTCCATTATTGTTTGAAGCAAGCATTGAACGAAGTGCAGAATGCAAAACAGGTGATAAGGGCCAGTCAGACTGAAATTCGCGAAGGGACGGTTCAACATCGGAGGCAAGAGTCTCGAAAAAAGCAAGTTTTGGTCCATGCAGCGGATCCTGGATGAATTGCTTGACGAATTTATAACTTGTTGACGTTGGTCCTATAACAACAACCTAAGATTGATCTACGCCTCTGTTCTCAAGTTGCTCTCTTCTACATATAAGGCGGAGATTTCAAAACTGTCCTTATAAGATATCGCTTATTCGTAATATTAATAAAACCAATTTTTTAGCAAAGAATAGAATTTTATTAAAATCTTCGGAAATGCCCGGTAACCATCCAAATTCCCGGTCATTTCTCGGCCTGGAAAAATTCCCGGTCATTTCCCATGTGTTCCTGTGTGAAACCGTGGTGTGAGGCTTCGATGAATCTCGCAGTCCACCTCCCCCTCGTTTCCTCCTTTCACCTTTTGTTCCAGGCAGAAAAAAACCAAGCTCTTTCGCGCTTTTCTACTTCTCTGCTTTTACCTGCTTGTTTCGGTCCAATGACCCTCTTTTTCGCAAGCCAGAAGTACTATGGGTATTTTTCTTGCCAAAACCACAATTTCAGGCTCAGAGACTGTGCGGTACGCGCAGCATATTCTCAAAGCTTCCTTCGTCTGCACTGGCGCTAGTTGAGCGTGGTATTTTTCTGCTTCCATAGCTTAAGCCCAGACCACTGCTGCGAAGAGCATTATGGACTGAGCAACTGCCATGAGAGTCTACCTCTTGCTGCTCCGTGGGCCAGCGATGTTAGGCATCAACCTAAATAGTTCGGCTACCAGAGCGTCAGCCTTATCCGCTGCCTTACAAAGATGGAGCCAAAGAGTAAGTTTCTTGTCCACCATCACTCTTTGATATCTCAATGCGTTCGCAGCCTTGATGTTATGGCCTGCGATCTGCGATAAAAGATTTTCTGTGAAGGTCTAGTCATATTTACCATTTCCATCTTCTGCGCTGCTATCTGTAGTCCATGTTCCCTCAGCCAATTGTTAACCAGCATCGAAATCAAGGCTGCTTTGACTCTGTCTACCTCCTCATTCCGTGCCAGGATTGCTGCTAACAAATCATCCACAGAGTCAAGAACCTTGCAGTTGTCTGGCATACCAATCCTTAGTACGGCGTCGTAAATGACGTTACAAAGGTCTGGTCCAAGGACTGCGCCCTGGGCTATACGGACCGTTATCTGCTTCTACTTTTTTCCTTCGGTTGTGTCAAATTGCAGCCTCCTGTTGTTTTCATAGTCTGCGATCACGTTCAGGAGATAAAGCAGTATCTTGAACGTATGCTGGAGGGCGTCTATCACGTCAGTCCATCTGAGGGAGTTAAAAGCGTTCTTTACGTCGAATGTCATCAACACTAAAACCCTCCTGAACCTGCGATTTCCGCTTCAGGCCCGTTCTACTTCTCACTTTATCTCTGAGAGTACCCGGATTTTTTCAAATACTTTTCCAGTGACATCTAGCATGTACAGTGGCCTGTAGGATGCTGATGTCACAGGAGGGCCCTTTCCTCTGTCAAGGAGCACTAATCCTTGTATTCTCCACCTTGTTATGAACAAGGGAAAAGACAGCAAGGGAAAAGTATCTGATAAACAGATTGAAGGGATAGCTGCTAAAGAACTTAGGGACAAAAAAGCTTTCATCTGGGAAAATGCACGAAAATGTGCAGACGTCATTGATGAAGAGATTATTCAATATTTTTGTTAGATACGAAAACAATCATATTTTAAATTCTTCCTGACATTTTATGACATTTCGATGCTTCTTTCTGAAACACATAAGGATCTCTCCCTCCTCCCTTTCTTTTGTTCATGAGTTTTGTTTAACTCATGAACAAAAATACCCGAAGGCATGCTCAGGACTGCTGTGTTTAGTTCTTCGACTGAGAACCATGAGGCTTCGACTGTGTTGGTAGAGTCAACACTGCTCCCTTTCGGAAGGAAGGATGCCGGTTGAGGGAAAGTTCGCTCACGTTGTTTTCCATCCATTAATGAGCTTTGCTCTGCTTGATAGCTGTACTAAGTCATTTATTGGCAAGCTTGTACTGGGCATTCCGACCTTCGAATGTCTGACTTTTCTTTCTTGCTTATTAAGCCTTGCGCCTGAGTTTTTGGCATTCAGCCCTTTGTTTTGTGATTTCGCTCGTCCAACAGTACACAGAAACTCTGTTTGTTGAATTCGAGCGTTTTGGCATCGAAGCATTGCAGCCATGTTCAATAAGGTTGAGGGTTTCTTCAACCAGCTTTTCTGCTGCCGGATTTCACCAGACAGTGGGAGTGTGTTCTCCAAGCAAACGTTTACCCTTTTTGGCAATTGCCCATGTGAGCGCAGCTGTATCTAAATGCTTCACTTCCCATCTCTCTATATTTTTCCGAGTGGCTCTTTGGTTTCCTTATTTCCCAATACCGTCAATTAGGAAACCATGTACTGGTGGTCACTCGCTGAGTAGCCCTGGCTCTCTGAATGTTGTCGAGCTCCCGACGTTTAGCACTTGAAGATCAAGGCCAGCTGCTATTTCAGCAAGCTCCTTTCTCCGCGTGTCGTACCTGTCCATGGCCCATTCCGTGAACTTGACGTTGAAATCCCCAGCCAGAATAACTTCGCCATCCAGGTTGTGAATAAGATTTTCAATATCGATCAGTTTATTGCGAGAGGTGGCTATCCCCTCATTCGGGGAAAGGTATCGGCTCACTAGGGTGTTGCTACTACTCTTAACTCAAACATAACCGTTCCACGCACCATGGCTGATTATCAGCATTTTATCTGAAGTTCTTACCCATGTTGCTGCTCTATTCAAGGTGTTCGAAAACCATTTTCTCAGGCTTGGGTTAGCGTATTGTTCGTTTACGACCACAACGTCGGCTTTCTTGTCCGATGCCATCTGGATGAGTAAGTCTTGTGACAGTCGGTGGCCTTTTCGTGCACTCTGCTCCTTTGAGGTCGTCTTGTTCGCACTTCCAACACAGTTTTCTGCGGTTGGTCTCCTTGCATGTGGTTGTGATGTTTCCAAAGCCATGGCAGTGAAAACAGCGATCCATCTTTGCTTTTACGCGGACCCGGCAGTCAACCCAGCTTATTTTGATCCTGCCTTTTCCAGCCCGCTCTTTTGCCGAAGTTTCGCTTACCTCGGTGAAGGCTTTTAGGCAGCCGCGTAAGTCCTTCTTCAATATGTTGATTTTGGATTTCTCCTTCCAATTCTCACAAAAAAAGGGTTACAGGGCGTTTTTAACATCCTCCGCTCCAGCGTTTACGTCGAGATCGAGGATCTCCATATTATGGTTCTTCGGAGAGACCTGGCGGAACTTACCGGCACTGTCTACTGCTTTCTGCAATGCTTCGCCAAACTAAAGCCTGTCCTGCTCATTGGCGTCTATCTCTAGCTGGAAATCACCCTGTCTGGTTTTCCTTAGAGCTTTGTTGATGATGGCTGAGTCCTCTGGTTTAACTTTTGACTTAATAGTCCGCACTACTTCTGCGTAGTTGCAGCCTTCTGCTGGTTTAATGATAACTGCCTCGCATCGAACTTTTCTGCGCCTTCCTCTTTCTCTAGGGTCCACTCGCGTTCCTGCATTAGGCTTGTTGCTTTTCTTCTTTTTCATCCTCTCAACGCTTGTCCACGTCTGATCTGCCTCTGAGACGGACCTTATTGCGGGCCTGGAGGTCTCTTCATCGTCAGGGCTTTGTGTGCACAAGTCCCCCCTCTTACGCTTACTGATTGACGTAAGTTTGTTCTGCCATGGGTTCCCTGTCGCTGACCGGTTTCTGCATCCTCTAGCTGTTCTCTGACTGCTTTCAGAGTGCTTCTTGTGTTGTCTAGGACTGCAATAGCTGCCACAAGGTCTAATATCCCCTGTTTTACGTAGGTATCAAGGTTTGACCTTCCCTCGATTCCAGTACCCATGTTGTTTGCTATCCTCCTGATAACAGCAAGGAATCTTTCCTCATCCGCTTCTGACTTTTCGCGCATCTTCAGAAGTTTTGAGAGACCGAACTTTTGCGGTTGGATCCTATCTCGTCTGCGTACGGAGCAATTTTGTTGAGCTACGTGTGTCGATCATCGATCATCGGGGCTTGCAACCTATCGGAAACAGTGTAGAGATTCGTACTCTCTTAGGGTAGTAGTAGTAGAAGTAGCAGTAGTAGTAGTAGTAGTTTTTTTTTCAGGAGTAAAAAACGGAGAAATGCTCATGCACTAACCACATTCGAACTTTGGGGACCATACGATTGGGGACCACCCAATCGGAAACAGTGTAGAGATTCGTACTCTCTTAGGGTAGTAGTAGTAGTAGTAGGCCAGTACGCCGAGCTTCGGCTTCCTCCAGGTTCACAGTTGTTTGCTCATATGTCTTCTGAATCCTTGCCACCTCCAACAAGCACGCATCGTCCTCAGCAGTGCTTTAACAGCACCCGAGCTCGACCCGACTCTTCTCAACTGCCCATCTGTCGCACTCGAAAAACGTGTGCTCTACGTCATAAACCTTCCCAGGGCACTAATCACAATAGGGACTTGGCTTCCTAGTCCTCCGATGAAGATAAGCATTGAAATGACCGTGGCCAGAAAGAAACTG
>WSXT02183446.1:0-20841 GCA_011762715.2 Neuroterus valhalla | reverse complement strand
TTATTGATGTTTTAAAAAATGTTTAAGAGTTCGCGGGATCCAGAGAAAGTCAATGAAATTCAACCATTTCACACAATCATCTATTTATTCATACAAGTGAAGTTTGGCTGACTAAGACCCAGCTTCTCGTTATTTTATTTTTACTCAGTCAAAAGTATCACTTTTCACCATAATTCTTGTATCACCCTTCAAAACTTTCGGAAGGTATTAACGAACAATCCGTCGTGGTTCACGATTTCTCGCACACTGTCGTTGCGAATTCGCTTTCGTAAGCTACACTCAGTCAACACACAATCATACTCAGAAAACACAATTAGATTCAAGGTATAGAGTCTTTTCGTAAACACCGGATGAATTCACAATGGACAATGTAAAGAAGCTTTCTATCATAATTCAGAAATATTTCTTCTTCGGAATACTACTTCTACTCTAAGGACTGCTTGAAGTTCTTTCTTTACCTAGCATTGGGAAGAGGGGGCTTCAAAATTGTGACGAATTTGGAATTGGAGGAATGATTTTTTGAAACCCCCCTCTTCTTAATCCGAATTATTATTAGTTCAAAAAGTTCTGAAATCCCCTGTCCCAAGTCGTATAAATGAGGAAAAGCAAATAAAACGTGATAAATACATTTTTTTGGAAAAATTTAGATTACAATTCTTTCTGCAGAAGGTTTTTCTTATAAAGGAAAAAAAAACCCTTTAGCTTATATAGATGTATTTAAATATTTTGAGAATCAGATTAAAGGAACGTTACATTTTATAAATTTGATGATAAGATCTCTTTTTGATTTATAAAAAGAAAGCTGTCTTTTCTCGTATTTTCTCAGTAGAATTGTTAATACTCTAGGTTGAGTCAAGTAAATTCTTTTTGTAGAAAATTGAACTCCTTGGCTCAACATTTTTCTATGTAGGTCAAAAACGCAGCTATTTGGTAAAAAATGCAACTTTTCTGTTAAATTATTTTGTTGATTTTTAAGATACTATGCGAAAGTCATTCTTTTTTTCGGTGGGAAAGTCAACTCCTGTATAATTTTCTTATTTCTTCTAATTACACGACTGCCATTTACCTTGTTCTCTCCTACTTCTATTCCTTTACCTATAAGTTAGCATTTGTTCAGGTAGAAATTCATAATTTACAGTGCAAAATTCAATTATTTTGAAGTAAATTATATTTTTTCTTAACATATCATAATTTCGGTTGATAATTGAACTATTACGGTAGAAAATTCAATAATTTAATTAAGGATTAAACTGCTTATTTTGAAGTGAATTATTCGGTAAAAAAAACTTCTTTGTCGAGAAATCATATTTTTGGGTTGAAATTCTACTTTCATTTATTAATTATTTTATTTATTTTGTGTGTTGAAAAATCATGTTTGAAGCGAAAATTCAACTATTCCATTTTTGGTTGGAAAATTCTTTTTTTCCTTTGCGTGAAATTCAACCTTCAGTTTAAAGTCCATCTATTATTTGGAGAATTTGTGTTTTGGTACAAAATAATCTTGTTGGTTGAAAAATAATCTTTGGGGGTTAAGAATCTAGATGTTTCATTGAATGTTCGATTTCCCTGTTGAAAATCCAAATATTTTGTTAGTCATGTTTTTCGTTCGGAAATTCAACTTCTTTTTTGAAAATTCATCTTTTTGGATTGAAAAGTGGTCTTTTGGTGGAAAATTAATCTTTTTCGTTGAAAATTCAACTATTCGGTAAAAAATTGACTATTTTTCACCGATTTGCGAGTACATATCACGCGTATAGAATTTTTATTTCGAAAATTAAAAATACTCTCATTAAAATACCTTTGTAGGATCTGTAGATAGATATTCCATATCTTCAGGATGAGGCCGAGTAAAAGGATGGTGCGTCGATTCAAGACTTCCATTATCTCCAAGATTGAACAAAGGGAAGTCCAAGACCCAGAGGAATTCGAACCCTGGAGACCTTATAGATTGACGATTAGCTTCCAAAATATTCGTGAATTCGACTCGTAATCTTCCAAGTACTCTTTGCTAAACAATTTTTTTTTTTTTAATCGAGAAATTTTCTTCAACATATAAACTTAACTTTTTAGTGATCTTTGATTAAATCGTGATTTTTTTTTCTTACAGCATCGGTTTTGTCTCCATACGCCAGAAAGAAAGCGTCTCCTTCCTTTATTCTCAGTTTTTCTAAAACTCTCTCTGCTACTTTTTCAGAAACTATTTTGCTTAATTTCGACGAGGGAGAATCGCCCGATACTTTAATCTGCACCAGTCTCGTTTTCTTAAAATACATACTGGCCATTTCCCTCAGTTTGTTTTGAACTGATTTTGAAAGACTTTCCTGTTTTATCGAACAATATAAGTAATAGAAATATATATAAATCATAATTATAAAATTATATTATTCGTTATCAAATACTCACACTGCAATCTGGAAAAACTAGAGCATAAGCACCGAAATTTCCATTTCCTTTCGAAAGTTCAAGTCCGAAAAGTTCACTCAAATTTTCCAGCTAAAATAGAAAATCATAATTGAAGAAAACTGGATTTCCAAATCGATCTGAATAAACAAGAAATATGCATAAAGAAAATCATACTTCGTATGGGATTCTTAAATCCGGAGCGTCTGTTCCATATTTTTCCATAACTTCATCATAAGTAAAACGACCAAAAGGAATATTTAGAGGACTAGAATCTTCTGGCAAACAATAGATTACCAATTCCTCAATTAATTCTAGAATCCTTTCTCGATCCGTAAACGACATTTCCACGTCCAGCTAAAAGAAAAAAAATGACAGAATTTGCAGAATAATTTTATCAACAGTTTTTTCAATATTCTCATGGCTTAATTTACTTGCGTAAATTCTGGCTGCCTATCGGGCCTGGAACCTTCGTCTCTGTAACAACGAGCGATTTGGAAATATCGATCGAATCCACCAATCATGAGCAATTGTTTAAATTGTTGAGGACTTTGCACTAGGGAATAAAATTTCCCTTCAAGCCTCGTTGGAACTACAAACTCCTGAGCTCCCTATAAGAAATAAACGTATGTTATTGACAATTTTGCAAATAATTTTGGGCAACATTATTTTATTAATCGTTATTTGCTAACCCCGGGAGTTCTTCTGAAAAGAGTTGGTGTTTCGGTGTCCACAAAACCACAATGACTGGTTAAATACTCTCTCATTTTCGAAATAACTTCCGATCTTAGCCTCAAATTTCTCTGCAATTCGGGAAATCTCAAAGCTAGATATCTGTATTGCATTTGCAATTGTTCCTTCGCCTTGTTAAATTGTCTAACCGAAAACGGAAGTTGTGCTTTTGCATAACTTAAAACTTCAATTGATTCTACCATCACTTCAATCTTTCCAGTTTTCATCGATTTATTTTCTTGACCTTCTGGTCTTTTGACAACTCTTCCAGTTGCTGTTAAGACACTTTCGAAAGTCAGATCGTTCGAAAGTTTCGACAGATCTTCTCGCTGAAATACAAATGTAAAAGACACATTTTTAGAGCGAAAAGTATAGGTTATTTTAAAATAAATGAATTGGTTTCTCCCCAAAAACTTTTACATTTTCTGGAACAATTAATTGAGTCGATCCATAACCATCACGTAAGATTAGGAACTTTCCCAGCCTTTGGAACTCGAGCCATCCAGAAAGTTCAACCTTTTCTCCTACATTCTCAATTCTGAGTTCTCCGCACGTGTGACTTCTTTTTGTAAATTTGTTAACTGGTAGGTTTTTTTCTGTATGAGAAACTTCTTGGCTCGCTAAATCGTGGCTTCGAAAAATTGGAGTGGATAGACATAGTTGCCTTTCAATCTGCTATGGAGAAGAGAGATTTTCAATTTATTTTGTTTAATTCATTAAGTTTGAAACTCTGTAAAATCCAAGACTCCAAGCTACTGATTTTTTTAAATTTCGCATTCAAATTTGTTTTACATGGAATTTTGTTTGAAAAAATTTAACAGCGAATTAAAAATCAGGTATAAAACAATACAAGTGAAGTAAATGCTACACTATTATATTTATTTACTGAAAAACTCACCTTCAAGTGCGGAATCGCTGTCAAATTATTATTAGTTTTTAAAACTCTTCCACTTCGCTGACACAACCTCTGAATTATTTGATTTCTAACAAACATCTTTCTGTTTTTCACCCTATTACATGTAATATGAATTTCAATAAAGAAAATTTTTTTATATCTAAATTACCTAAATGTCTAAGATTTACATAAACTCCATAAATTTTTTCGATTTTCAAAAGATTTTAGGTTATGTCACATTTACGTATCCGTCCACTTACAAGAATAGGAATAGTGAGATATTCCTCCTACAAAAACATGCTAATACTTTTAATTAAAATATCAAAGCATAAATGAATCACTTGGCATTGTTATTTTCGGACTAAATAAACCATTTGTACTCAAGAACACTCTATCTTTATTTGTTATTTTTGTTTGTTCGTTTACTTCCTTCCTTCAAAATATATCGAAAAATATCGAAGTATCGATTGGTGGAAAAAGTAAACTGGTAAAATATAATATCTTTGGTAAAAGTGTTTTTGTCAAGTTTTTTGTGCTTTCTGCGGTTGAAAGGGCACACAAATATAAAAAAGTATATTGTGTCAATTAAAATAAGTATACTGAATAAATTTTAGTTTGCTAATTCTAACCTCTTCTGTTTGTATACCGATTTTGTCAATTTCGTCTCTAAACGTTGTTTAGGTTATCCGAAATTAACCTTCAAAATGGTAAGTATAGTTCGAACGATGGTTCGCATAAATAAAGGTTTAGATACTTTCAAAATAGTTTTTAGAAAGGTTATTAATTCAATGTATATTTTATTTCGTTCTAGTTGCCGCTTTCTTTGTTGAGGACGGCTCAAAATCATCCAATGGTGAGTTTCTAACCTCTTAAAAATTGTTTACAACCTTGAAAAATCGACGTTTTTTGGCATTATCCTTGTTCGTTTCCAGCTAGTGGAGTTGAAAAACGGTGAAACTTATAACGGACACTTGGTAAGCTGTGATAACTGGATGAACATCAATCTTCGAGAAGTTATTTGCACGTCGAGGGTGAGTTAATTAAGTTACTCTAAATCCGCTATAAATTATTTCAATGCACTATAGATTTATTGACTAATAATTATGTTGTTTGGTCACTGCAATTATTTCATATAATGCTCCAGTTTGGTGAATAATTTTACAAGCTTTTTAATTCATAAGCCTTATGAAATAATTATTAATTAAGGCTATACGAGTTTTAGTTATTTTCTTTAAGTTTGGGAGTTTTCAGACTTTAGTCAGAATTATGAGTATTTACATTTTGTATTTAAATTTTCAGAACTTTCTAATATAATTATGTATAATTAATATGGAGCGGATGGGTAAAAAAAAAATAGAAAAAGTAGGTTCTTCAGATTTTTGAAATCATTTATTTTCTAGCTCACGTACCTACTCAAAAAACTACATTAATTAATTCTTCTACGACACGAAATTAAGTTTTTGATAAATTTTAATGAAAATCCTCTCCCTTCTGAAATTAAATTACTGAGATCCCTGTATTTATAAACTGTAAAAAGTTTGCTTTAATTTCAACAGGATGGAGACAAATTTTGGAGAATGCCTGAATGTTACATTCGAGGTAGTACAATAAAGTACCTCCGAATCCCCGATGAAGTCATTGATATGGTTAAAGAAGATGTTCAAATGAAGAACAGAGGACGTGGAGACATGAAAGGAGGACGTGGTGGTCCAAATCAAAGAAGAGGTCCCCGAGGTACAGAAATTTTTTATTCACTGAAATTTCGTATCAAACATTCCATGAAAATTCATATTTTACAAATAGAGATCGTTAAGGAATTTTAATCTCAGATTCTCTTTTTTGTTTAAACTCGTCTCACTTGTTTTTATTTTTATGAAACAATCCTTGTTTGCAGATTAAACCCTCAGTTTCGCTTCGGTCTTGAAAATGATTTTAACGATCTGTCTAGTTTTGCAACTTTTCCAGAAACGGAATTTCTCCGAATGTCAGTAAAAATACATGGGGCTGATTTCAACATTTGAAATGGAATTCTTTTCCAGGTACATTCGGAGGACGAGGTAGAGCACCACCTCTTGGCCGAGGAATTAGTCCAGGGGGAGGCGGAGGAAATAAGCAAAATAAGAAGTGAATCTACCAATGCTTCTTCTACGTACACCCTACTTTATTTCATAAGTCTTGAATGATTGTTATCGTATATGAATTTACGAAATCGCTAATATAAGGAATTAATAACGCAGAAATAAATACAAATTCAGTCTTTAAGTTCTTGAAAAAGAGTTTACTTAATTCTCGACACATACATACTACTAAATACGAGACACGTATTCGTTTTCGCTTTTTCTTATTTTACATTCATGACTTAAGTCTCAATTATGATACGCTCATCATACATTTAAGTTGAAATTACTAAAATTCATAGTCGATCGAAAAATCATCGATTGCAGATTACAAAATGCTTATAAGTCCATCGAGGTGCAAATTCGACTCATCCAGTGGAATTTTTTAGAAAAATTGTCCAGGTATAAAATATTTATCGTCCTTCAACTGTAAATAAAAAAAGAGAATAATTAGAAATATGAATTCATACAATTTGAAGGGAATTTTAATTCAAAATTCAAGTCTCCGTATCGTATTGAAAGGAAAACTTACTGTAGGAGGCAAGATCTATTTCATCTGGTAATTCGGTGATATTAACGTCGAACCTTTCTTGAACATCGTTCAAGATCTTTGCATCACTTTCGTCACTAACAAGCGTGATTGCCAAACCCTGAAAAAGAAGTGATGTGAATTTTACTTTCGGGGAAATAAAAAACTATATAACAAATAACTTTGTAAAAAGAGAACGGATTTTTAAATTGAAATATTTAATTATTTGAGAATCCATCAGTTGTGGGTAGTGGTAAAAATGTGTGTCATCATTCTTGGCTAAGATAAGAAATACATCATTTGGAATTCTCAATATGGTTGGATAAATGTCTAATTTAAAAAAAAAATATGTAAAATCCTCGATAGATAAGGATATTGGAACTCTAAAAAAAATAAATAAGTAAATAAAAGGGTACCTTTGTTCCGAAACGTCCAGCTCTCGCGACTCTGTGCAAATATGTGTCGGAATCTTCTGGCATGTCGTAGTTGAATACTATGTTTACTCTTTCAATGTCCATTCCACGTCCAAACAAGTTCGTGGCCACTAAAATTCTCTGAAACACAAATAAAAAATAAAATTAATTTTAAGTTCGCTCCAAAATCAGATTTGAAAAATCCTTTTTTAAAATGCAACTAATTTGCTGAAAACTCGTGGTTTTGGTTAATACCTGAACTACTTGTTTAAAGTTGAATAATTTGAAAAAATGCATTTCCCTGACGAGAGACTTATCAATTGTTGAAAATACTCTTTTTCTTTTGTTGAAGATTCACCACTCTGGTTGAAACACGTTTTTGATTTACATTCAAATATCAACATTTTCTTGTTTAGAAATCTTAATTGTTACTAAATATTATTCTTCTTGGTAGGGAATTCAACTTCGTAGTTCTAACTGGTTGAAATTTCGGTTATATAATTGATGCATTTTGTTGGAAATCCATCGGTTGTAATTGAAAACTTTGCTATACCGTAGAGAACTCGTTATTTTTTCGTTGAATTTTAGTCTGTTCAAAATTCGTTTTACAGTCGAAAATTCGCGCATTTTTGAACATCTATTGGTGAAAAATTAATTTCCTCGGCTAAAAATTCATTTTGGCAGGTAAAAAATGCAACTATTAGGACGAAACTTCAATCATTTTTCTGGAAATCACGGTACTTTGCGAAAGCTATTCTTTTTGGTGGACAATTTAACTTTAAAATAATTACCTTTTGAAAGTCTTTGAATTGCTGATACCGCGACAATCTTTCTTCTTGCGTCATTCCTCTGTGAATTCCAATGGCTGGGAAATTTTGGTCCGTCAAAAGTGTCGCGAGGGCCATGCACCTTTGTACAGATTTAACGAAGATCACCACCTGAAGAGTAAATTATAATTATAATCATTTTATGATTACAAAACAAAATTTTTGGATTATAGTTTTCAAGATCTCTAAAAAAATCAGGGTTGCTAGTTTTTACAAAAGTTCGGTTTTAAAATTCCATGATATATGATTTGAGAAAAAATATTCAATAGAAACTGACCTGGTTGAATTCAAGAACATCAAGAAGCTCAAATAACTTTTTGTTCTTCTCGTTTTCTTTGAGTTTGACGTAGTGTTGCTGCAAACCGTGCAGCGTAAGTTTTGCTTCGTCGTCGACGTAGACTTCCATGGGCTGCGCAGACAAATATTTTTGGTAAGACAACCTACTCTAGCCTAACTATTCCATTTTCCCCACACCCTTAATTTCAAAATTTTGTTGAAATGGAAATTAAAAGTTGAGAGAAAAGTTAAAATAGTTCGGGATAAAAATGTTAGAAAACAATCTTTCCATGGTAGAATAAAATTATTCAAAAATGGAGTCGGAAAATTCGTATCGTTGTGACTAGTGGAAATTGATGAAAAAAAAAAAATTATTTCGAAATTGATAGAAAAAAAGTATTTCGAAATTGATAAAAAGAAGATTTCGAACTGCAACAAAAAATTGTGATCCAAACTGAACTTAATGATTCGAATCATAAGATTGAAAGCGTTCAAAATTTCAATTTCAAGAATCCAAAATTTGAGGCCATTTGAGAATCAAGGATAAAGAAGCTTTACATTTGATATTTCAAATATCCAAAAATTTTTCAATTTCAAAGCATTCGAATTTTGAACTTAACTAAATTTGAATATTTTAGTTTTGAAATCATTGCTACTTCGAATCGGAATTCGTAAAAATAAAACATCAAAGATGGAAATATTCGAAATTTCATAGCCACAGTGAATTAAAATAAAAATGAATAAAAAACAATGAAGTATTACAGAATGGCCTTGAATTGAAGAGTTGAAGTATTTTTGAAACAGCACTGAAATGAACAATGCATTCAATTAGGCAATGTACATTGGAAAGATAAACAAAGTACTACAAACATTCTGACGAAGTGAGTTTTTTATAAACAAAGCATTCGTAACCTTCTTTCGCTTTTAAGAACAAAACCAAGAAGAATTTTAACTCCTGAAAAATCAAATTGAAATCCTCTCTGAATAAACTACATCTGATCAATTTTTCCTTGTTAAAAGAGAAAAAAACCTTCATAAAGGCATTACATTTTTCTTGAAATCATTAATTTAGGCCATTCCAAAAACCAAAACTCGTGATTGCATCTAAAAAAGAAATAAAATGTTTTGAAAATTCTCTGATTCGACCCCATGATCCTACAAATCGATCTCCTTAGTCTAATTCAAGACGTGACATGATAAAAGGATAATAGAAAAGGCGTCGTTGATTGGGTTAGTCGAACTTTTTACATACGGTTCGGCGAATTCCACCTATCGGTAGTGCCAACACTCGGTAATGTAAACTGTCTCCAGTCACCCTGACAGAATAAAGACGGCGCACCCAGGAAATGCTCAGCCACTCCAGACTTCTTCGATGGACACATTCCTCTCATCGAAGACTTGTACATCGATTGTGTTTCCCGGAATCTCGAATATTTTCATTTAATTTTCGAGGCTCTACTAATCCCGCCGGTCAATACCACAACAGCTTCTCTAATTAACATATCTCCTTATAACAACTAATCGTGGCCAAAACGGCAAGCACTTCCACTCACGTCGGGATCCACAGATCCGTTAAATCTCCTCTCCCTTTCAAGAAAATTTTTTATCGCAACATTTTGGTTGAATTTATCCATTTATCTACCATGTGGTATAATTATCTAGCCTCGAGTTTATCGGTCAACTTTAACTCTCCCTCTAATACCGCGGCCCCAGAATCCTCTTGAATCTTCTTTCTTGAATTCTTCTTTCTTCTTAGTCTTGATGTCTTCTTAGCCCCCCTCCCACCGAATTAGATTTCATTTTCTACCCGGAACCCACCCTTGCGCCACCGCGCCTACTAGTTTTACATATTTCTTTAGAAGTGCTCTAACTTTTTTTTCGTGTTTTCTTTCGCCTTTTAAGGAAACTTGCTACTTGATGGTTTGCGATGGGAGTGGTGCATTTTAAGAAAGGAAGAGACCATTCGGAATCGTTTGGAAGGTGATCCATTGGAAGTCGAACGCAATCGCTCGGGAGACGAGGGATTGAGACAAAGGAATTTTGGAGATTCCCCCAAGAAATATTCGATTTCAAGGAACGCATTTCTGCATTTTCGAAGCGGTTTACTAGCCTAACCCGCGGGTGCGCCTTGATCGAGATTTTTGAGCTCTGTCCTGGGACCAAGTAGGGGCGAACGGAGATTGAAGATAACAGGAAGATTGGCTAATTACATCTTGCATGAATTTCTTGCAGACTGGTCGAATTTCCTTCGACAATGTGGCGCTGAACATCATCACTTGTTTGCCATGTGGTGTGCTTCGGAATATTTCCTGTACGTCTCTTCGCATATCTAAAATGAAAAGAGAAGAACAAGTCTTTAGACACAGGGTTCTTCTGAGTAGAAGAAAAAGTCGAATTTGAGAGGTATTTCAAAGCTTTAGTTAATGAGAATCCATCAGTTGTGGGTAGTGGTAAAATTGAGTGTCATCATTTTTGGCTAAGATAAGAGATACATCATTTGAAATTCTCAATATTGCTGGATAAAAAATTTCTGATTCGAAAAAATTTATCATCGCCATAATTCACAGTAGAGCGCCAGTTTCGTGATTGAACACTGTTAATACATACCTAGTAATTCGAGCATTTTGTCGCACTCGTCCAGAATGAAGTGTTTTAAGTGCTTGAGATTGAGTTTCTTGTTACGAACAAGCGCCAAAATACGACCAGGAGTGCCGACGACGATGTGAGGGCATGTGTTTTTCAGAACTTCTTCGTCCTTCTGAATAGGAAGGCCGCCAAAAAATACACCAACCTGGAAATGACAATTCCCTTAATATTTCGTTTTTATGGCATAATTTCAGATTGAATTTCAATTTAGATCAAGGATCCGTCAGTTGTGGGTAGTGGTAAAATTGAGTGTCATCATCTTTAGCTAAGAAAAGTTATACATCATACGGTATCCTTGAATAAATGATAATTCTATACTTGAATGAACTAAAAAAAATTTTACCTTAACGGTGGGCATATATTTGCTGAACCTCTCGTATTCTTTGCTAATTTGGAACGCCAGTTCTCGTGTGTGGCACATGACTAGGACGTAGACCTGGTTTTCTGTGAGTTCTAGTTGCTGGAGAGTCGCGAGGACAAAAACAGCTGTTTTTCCCATACCGGATTTGGCTTGGCAAAGAATATCCATGCCAAGAACAGCCTGTGGTATGCATTCGTGCTGAACTGTAAATGAAAACATTTGATTAATTCGAGTGCCGTAAGACTTTGGATTGAAAAAATGCATTTTAGGTATAACTTCAGAACAGATCGAATTCAGCCACAGTAATTCTGATGTCCCTATCTGTTAGTGTCATCATTTTAATTATTAGCAATTATAATCACTGAGTGATACAAGGAGACGTTTACGAGAAGATTTCTTTTCGTCCGGCACTGAATTAGTTCTCCGTATAGAACTCCTTGATGATAATTGAGAATTTGTATGTGAAATAATGCAAGATATTCAGTACTTTTTAGAATATATATATTACCTTCAGAAGGATGTTCGAAACCACAGTCGACAATGGCTCGTAGGATTTCCGGCTTAAGGAGGAAGTCTCTGAATCCACTACTGTGAATGGATACGTAAGTACCTTTAACTTCCTTCTTTGCGGGAGCATCCCCACTTCCATCGACAACTTGCTCGGTCTGCTCTTCATCTTCGTAATCCAAAAGATCGTCGTTATCGGCCATTTTGTGGGTTTCTGGATTTCACGAAGAATTGAATATCTGCAGAAATAAAACTTTGAATTAGACTCTTCTTCTGAATTTTTTTATACGTTGCAATATTTACAAAATGTATAACATTTTTTCAAATTCAAAGGCAGCCTTCAAAAGCGTTTTATCAAAGGCTGGAGTTGAAATTATAAGACTCAAACCTTGAATGAAACTTCAAATTCAGTAAGATCCATGTATAATTTATTTGAAAACTCAAGTATTTTTCAGATTTTCAGAGAAACAAAAAACTTTGCAGATTCTCAGAATTGCGAAAGCCTTCAAATATAATTCATATCTCAATGATGCCACATATGCTAAAAATCCCACTTTCCAGAATTCAAGAAGACGCCATTTTTATAGCGTGTTTTCACTTTCGTCACATCACGTGATTACCTTATCAATTAAAATCAACCTAGCAACAAGTTTTCACTTTCTAAATCATGAAACCAAATATGAGTGATTTCCTTAAAAATCAAAAAAGAAGCAATCCAGATCGGAAAACCCGGTAACTAACGATCACGATGCAAGGCCGCCATTGCTCCAAAAATTGAAATCAATAGAACTAGAAAAAAAAATCACTTATGCAATTTGCCCGGTAGATTTTGACAATAATAAGTGAAGGCAAAATAAACCTTTCTACCTTTATGATAGAATAAAGAATTTGAGAGAAAATGAGTCTAAAAAATAAGTTTCAAGGCCAGGATGCAACATACGGTAGAAGCAGACATCGGCGTTTGATTGTTTACAAAATTTGTAGGCACGCAGGGAAAAAACTATAATGAATTTAAAGTTTACGGAGAAAGGAACTTTAGATTTAAGGAAAAGTTTTGAAAAAGATCATTACTTTAGGTGAAGATGTAATTGGATTTCAGTTACCTAGACTTTTGTCGAAGAGACGCTTTCCTTGCACACTGCGCCTTTATGTGCCTTAGTGGAACGAGAAACGCGCGCACACCAAACAAGCCACCCAAGCCACGTTCGCCTTCGCCTTCGTTCGATGTTCACTGACACTGTTTCGTTTTCGTAGCCCGCAGTTGCACATCAATTCATGCTCGTATACATATATGGACATGCATACACACATTCGAGCATACCATACCCCGTTCACGCTTGCACACATTTACACAATGAACGTTTCACAACCGGCGTAGGTAATGGGTGGGGGAAGGAAGTGAGTACTGGAGTAATCGATTATGTCATAATCGATTATTTTGTTCTCGCGCAAAATTCAAATATGAAACTCCATATTCCATTTTTCCCAAAGCTTGCAACAACTTTCTTTTAATTTTTATAGTAAGATTCATTAAGAAACTTGTATTTCCTTTCAAAATATGCATGATGTTCTTTTAAAAAGACCATGTATTTATAGTAAGAACTGTTTTATTTTATAAACGATAGACGATGTATTGTTCCAAACTATTTTTAGTATTATATTATGAATAACAGCTTTTCTTCATCAGCTTTTAGAAACCATTTAAAAACTACGTCGCACTGCTAGGCCTGCTAGGGTTTGGGCTTGGGGGGTTTAGCAGATATTTTGGTACATTTTGTGACGACTCCGTGACTCCACCATACATGGGGAGGGGTTTTCACACAGAATGTGAAAATGTGTGACGTTTGAGGGAGGGAGGGGGGGGGGGCATTATCAATGTGAATAATAATTTTCTTAAGTGCTTGAAGAAATAAAAATCAGTGGTTACGTATTCCATTTGTAACGTGCCCCAGTTTGTAAACGAAAAAAGATCCATGAATGTTTTTTCGTAATTACATTGAACTAATATAAAACAGAAATGAATTAGTACCTCTCATACCGAATCAATTGCATAACCTATTTTGAGGTCAGACTTTGGCGAAAAATTCCAAAAATGTATAAAAATCTTTTTTTTGTATATCAATACTGAACCTGAACCGAATATAGTTTGTTATTATCTTTTTATTTTAAACAAACATCAGGGATTTTATCACTTATTTGAAGTGTGCAATTATATAGCAAGCAAAAATTGGAGCGCGGAATATTTTTTCGAAATTATTTTCTAACCTAAAAAATTTCAATCTTTTTGAATCCGTTTGAGTTCCAAAAGTTTCACAAACTGGATTCTACAGGAATTCCAGATGCCCAATAATTAAGTTCAATTCCCTCTTATTCACCTCTCCCTTTTTTTATATAATTCCTTTTCCCCTTTGGTCTGTTTTGTTTACTTATAATATAAGTAATAGTAAAAGAATCGTAACATTTTTCGTAAAAAAATGATTCTTCTTTCTTTAGAAGACTTTTTGGGTTATTTTAAATTTATTCTTTCCTCAGAAAGTACACAAATCGTTTTAAGATTGAACTATTTTATAAAAAATTCGTTGTTATTTTTTTGTTTGTTAAAAATTAACTTGAAACGATGACTGTTTAAATTTATGTCTTTCAAAACGTTTTTTTCGAAATAACCATATTCCATTGTTTGTAGGAAATTAAACTTTTTTGTTGAATAATTAAACTATTCTATGATTGCTTGGAAATTGATCGTTTTTAGTTGAAAATTCGAAAAATTGGTTATTCAAGTGAAAATTCCTCTTTATTGGTATAAAATTAATCATCTTGACGGAAAATTCAACGGCTTAGTTGAAAATTGCACCACTTCTTCAAAACTGCATTCTATTAGTTGAAGTTCCATCCCCTAGGTTGAAAATTTACCTATTTGGTTGAAAATTCCTTGTTTTTTTCCTGTTTGTTATGAATTCATCCGAAAAAGTCACTTCATTTGATATTATATGTTGTTACACAAATTTTTTTCTGATCAACTATTCTATTGTTGGTAGGAAATTGACAGAGCTAGGTATATATTTAAAATGAATCTATTTCAAATAGGTATTTGAAATGCAAAATGCCATTTTCTATTTTGTATTTCAAAAAGAAAGAACAAACCCATTTTGCATTTTCCATTTCAAATAGGTTTTCAACCCATTTTTCACATAAAATACAATTTTCCATTTTCTTGGGCTCTACATCTGGACAAGTTAGATAATGTATAAAAGAATGTGTAAAAAATCTGCGACTGATAGAACGCCGTTTTGATTCAAACTACACCTCGAGTCAGAAAAGTTCGTGGCTTGTTCGGTAACATTCGATTCTTCGCGTTAAAAATTGTTTGATGATGTATATGCAAAATGAAGACATAAGCTTCACCAGCCTAAATCGCTATCCAATTATCAGAGAGCTTTTCTTAAAATACAACACGACTCTACCGTCTTCTTCTCCTGTCGAAAGGTTATTCAGTTATGCAGGCATGATTTTGCGCCCAAAAAGAAGATCAATGGGGGTCGCAATACCAACAAATCCGTAAAGAAATTTAATTATTCATGAGTCTTTATGCATTCTTTATATAACATTAGTAATTCTTCTACACAATTATAATTTATAATTAACTTTCGAAATAAAATAGAATAAGATATTATTAAAAATCCATTTTGCATTTTTTACTATCCTATTTCAAATATGTATTTAGCATTTTTCATTTTAAATAGAAAACCATTTTCAATGGATTTTGTAAATCTATTTTGCATTTTACATTTCAAATACATTTTGAGAACCATTTTACCCAGCTCTGGAAATTGAACTATTTTTTATTTAACCTATTATTATTTTTATTGACTTATTTTGTTTTTTTTGAAAATTCTTATATTCGGGGAAAAGTTCAACTATTTTCTAATAGGAAATTCGCCTTCCTGTTCAAGACAATTTAACAATTTTGTTAAAGAATACAAATATTTGGTTACATTTTTTGTATCTTCTGACTAAAGAATCTTATCCCTCTATGAGAATTTAATAGAAAATCCTTCTTGATAGAAAATTCAACTGCTTGGTTGAAAGTTGAACTCCTTTCTTGACAAATTTGTTCTTTTTGGTTGAAGATTCGTCAGATTATCCGAAAATTTAACTACTTTGTGGAAAATTTAACTGTTTTGTTGAAAAATCGTCTGTCCGGCTTGAAAACTCAGCAGTTTTTGTTCATGTTTGATCTTTTTTGTTCACAAATTCTAAATTTTGAAATAAAATTAATCTGTGTAGGCTGAAAATTCAAAGATTTTATTGAAAATTTAAGTATTTTGTTGAAAATTCATCCCTTCTGGTTAAAAGTTCAATTAGTCGGTTGTAAATGAAACTTAGGTAGATTCTTTTTTTTTCAATTCAACTATTTAGTTGAAAATTCATATTCTATGGTTTAGGAATTCGAAGATTTTCTGGAAGTTTCATTATTTTGGCTGAAATTATTTGTCTGCTTTTTGAAAATTCAACTTTTTGGTTCGAAATTCCCTATTTTTAGTTTTAAAGTAAAGTAATTTATGAAACGTTCGTTCTTAGCTTGAAAACTACTCGTTAATTGAAAATTGGGTCAAGGAATTATTTTCGTAAGAAGCACTTTATTTTTCCTATTTCAAGGGAATTTTGGGATGTAAAGATTCATCCTTTTTTTTACTGAAAATTCGTCTCTTGCGGAGAATGTAACTGTCTTGTTGGAAATGTGTTCTTTTTATTGCTTAACATTTGTTTCTAACTCCTATTTGAATTTTTGCAGGTTTGGTTGAGGATTGATCTTTTTTCATTGAAAATTCAACTGTTTGCTGGAAAACGCATCTTTCTTAGTTTTAACAACTTTATTGAAGGTTGATCTTCCTTTATATCCCCTAAAATTGTTGAAATACGCAAAAATTTACAAGGAATAAAATTTATTTATTTCCTGCAGTTCTCTAGAATTCCTTAAAAATCTATTGAACTCTTTGGAAATTGTAAAATCAATTTGAATAAGTGGAAATCATTAGAAATTCAAGTATAAATCTCTTAAATATAGTTTAATTCAATCTTATACAAAGTAGTTTATTGTTTTCTGAAGCTTCTCCCGAAATTTCAACTTGGTATCTCATTCGATGCGGACGTGAGTTATTGCAAAAAAAAAATAATATCAAATTCTTTCCAATCTGTACATAAATTCCCCTCTTCCAATTCAGTAGAAAATTTCGGAAATACAAAACGTGCCTCTTCCGAATCAGAACAAATCGGAAATTCCCCACTTCTAAAATTTAATTATTTTGTTTGAAATAGTTCTACTTCTATTTATTTTTTCTTTAACTGTACCACTTCCACAATAAAAACGTAAATATTGTTAAACAATTGAAATTCAGGTGTTCAAAATTAGATGATTTTAAATTGATGAATATTATTATTAAGAATGGTTGAATAATTTGCGATTAAAAACGTTGCTCATCGAGTAATTTGAAATATATGAAAAATTGCAGATTTTTCCTTCAATTTTCTGAACTTTTTAATTTTAAAACCATTAGAAGTAGTAACATTCCTTAACTTGAAACTGAAACCTCGTTGACTGAAACAATTTTTTGAAGCAAAAGCGTTATTCACCTTATAAATAAAAGTATTCTGAAAAGAAACAAATTTACAAAATATAAACTAATCCACTTATGTTTTATAAGAAAGGAAATCTTTCAAACTAAAATTTGGACTAAATGTTCAACTTGGCTAATTTCTACAAGGAAAGGTTTTCTTCTTAAAACATGAAAGACACTTCGTAAATATAATAGAAATACTTTATTTCACGCTTAAGCAACAAATTCGTAAGGGATAGGCGCAAGAATTTGAGGCTCGATCTTTCCGGAGACGATGTGTGCTCCACGAGGTTGAACGGGTTGTCTCTTCAATTGAACCTGGACATTTTTGTCCTTGGCTTCCTTCCTCAGACGCTCGTTTTCCTTGACTCTCTTGAGGAAGTCTTCTCGGCATTTGGAGTGATTTACGTGTTCAACTCGAACACTGATCCTCTTGGCGATGATTTTTCCTCGAACACGCTTATTGACGACGACTCCAAGAGCATGAGGGGTCACGTTGAAAACGCGTCCCGTCTTACCATAGTACACCTTGTAGGGCAAACCTTTTTGGATAGCAGAGTTTTGCTTGATGTCAACCCTGTCTCCAATTTTGTAGACCTTCATGTAGGTCGAAAGCGGAATGGTTCCATGATTACGGAACTTGCGAGAGAACAAATCTCTCGTTCCGCGACGGTATCCCTTTGAATTCGTCATTTTGACGCTACTGTTTCTGGAAAAAAAGAGAAAAAAATGGAATTAGAATTTGCTTTGTGAATTGATTTGATGACAAAAATGTGCATTTATTAAACTCTTAGGAGGCATTTTCAATCAAATAATGAAACTTTCAACATACTAGTTGAATTTGGAATGCATTAGCAAGATTTTCAACCCAAAAAGATGCACTTTCAACTAAAAGTTGAATTTTCGACCAAATGATAGAATTTGAAATCAAAAAGAAGAAATTTTATAGAAGACATCTGAATTCTTTAAACAAATCCAATTTGTAATCAACAAGAAACACGAATTCTCAATCAGAAAGAACAAATTTCCAACCGAACATATCGATTTCCAATAAAATACATGAATCTTCGTCTAAAATGAGCATTTTTGACAAAGTAATTTAACGGTTAACCAAAATAGAAAAACTTTCAACCAAAAAGTTGAACTTTTAAAGTGAAGGTGAATTTTTGTACCAAGAAGATTAATGTTTAAGGTAAAAAAAAATATATAATTTTCAGAAAATTGATTGATTTTGGAGCCAAAATATTCAATTATCTACAAAACAGTAAATTTTCAACTCAAAAATATTTTTCTAATCAAGATAGGTTAGTTCCTATAAAATTATTAAATTTGCTTACAAATCGTTCCATTTTGAACGAAAGAGTTACATTTTCAAACAAAAAGTTAAAAAGGATTTTTTTAGAGGACATTACAATTTTCAAATCCAAAGGTTGAATTTTCAACAGAAAAGTTCATTTTCGATCAAGGAATAAGTTAATTTTCTATCAAGGAGAATAATTTTTTAACAAAATACATGAATTTTTGTTCATATGGTTGAAACTTCGTTAATAAAAATAATGTTCAACAAATTTGTTCAACTTTCAATTAATAAAGGTAAATTTTTAACCAAATAGTTAAATTTTTACCAAAAAAATGATAATTTCCTAACTAAAAGATTTATGTTCCAAAAAAGACGAATTTTGGAGCGGAAAATTCAAATTATATGTACAAAAAAGTTGGATTTTCACCCAAAAAATGTTGGTTTTTTTTTGTTGACAGAATAGGTTAGTTTCTATCACATTGTTAACAGTTTAGATAAATCGCTCCATTTTCAACCAAAGAGTTGCACTTCCAACGAAACAGTTAAATTTTGAAGCAAAAAAAAAAGGATGTTTCCAGGAGATATTTAAATTCTTAATCAAGGGAAAACTCAATTTCTATCATGGAAGATGGATTTTCGTATGAGAAGAAAAAGAATTTTTAACAAAGCAGTTCTACTTTCAGCCAAAAAAGATCAACTTTTGACCAAATAGTTGAATTTCAAGGAAAAAAAAAATAGTTTTCTACCAAAAGGAGATTAATCAAATGATTATTAATTACCTAAAAGGTAAGCTTTTTTGAAATTGTTTAATTTTCAAATAAATAGTTTTTTTTCAACCAACGATTTGGATTTTCTACCCAAATAGTTCAATGTTAGACCAAAAACATAAATTTTTAACAAAAAAGTTGAGTTTCTACCAAATCATCGAATTATTCAACTGAAAAGATAAATTTTCTACAAAATATTTAAAATAGTATATTTATGGTCTTTCAGAATATAGATTCTATGGCAATGGAGAGACAATATTACATGAAAAAATAATAATAATTCTATTTAAAACATACTTTGGTTGAGTATTTAAATGTATACCGCTACGAGGTCGAAGCTTAAATACAAATGAACTTGAAAATATGAAAAAACAAGAAACCGTAATTACCGTTTCTGAGTCTTGGAAAAAAAGTCCAAACAAATTTTCAAAATGCCCCCCCTCTTTGATTTTTCATCCAAAATAGCTGGCTAACGAACTTGACCTTCAGTTTCTGACACTGAAAGAGTGTACCAAAGGCCAATCGAATCGATTAGTTTTTTCGAAAGTTATCGTGCTAACAGACAGACATACATGAATACACACAGATTCGTAAAAACCGATTTTTCGGGTTCAAGGGGTCTCAAAACGTGGACATTTGACCGAAAACGGGAGGGGGGGGGCACATTTTACACAAATCTGATACCTTCTCTGATGAGAATGTAATAATAATAAGTAGTTTAACTTTAAACAAAGTAGTTTCAGGGTGGCGATTCGGTGGACGATTTCAAATTCCTGATCATTTACCGGTTCTTTCCGGTCAAGTTTTTCAATTTCCCCGGTCAACCATGAGTAACATATTTATATTTGTCGCAAAACGCAAACATTTATTTTTATTCATGACGTTTATTCTAAACATCCTTCAACACAACAGATACAACATTGCAAAATAAATCAATTCTGAAAAGAATAATCTAGTTTTCAACAAAAAATATCATTTTTTTTACAAAAATTGAAACAGTTAAACTTACAACTGGAAAAATAAATTTACAATAACAAAAAAAAGAATTTACAACTGTTAGTTCATTTTTCCACCAAGAAGATGAATTTTCAAATAAGAAGATAAATATTTAACTGGAGTACTTAAATTTTCAACCATGAAGGTGGATTTTCAAACAAGAAGATTAATTTTCAAATAGAAAGAATCATTTTCTAAGAAAAAATATAAATTTCTAACAAAATAGTCGAATTTCAAAGTAAAAAAATAATCATTCTCAACCAAAAATGGAACAGTAACATTTTTATTAAGAAAAAAACAATTTTAAACCAAGCATAATTGTTTTATACTAAAAAAAATCTTCCCGCTGCGCGGGCACATTCTCATAGCGCGCTGCGCGCGCAGCTCGCTTCGCTCGCAAGTTTGAGCGCGCCTACGGCGCGCGTTATTCGGATCTCGCGCTTCGCGCTCGATAATGTAT
>WSXT02183435.1:0-20844 GCA_011762715.2 Neuroterus valhalla | reverse complement strand
GGGAGGCAGAAATGTTCTGTTACGGTTTGTTACATGGGGGAGGGGAGTCGTTTAGAGGCCCTCTAATCCGTTACGTAATTTATATATAGTCCCTAACTAACTAATTACTAATTTTTAGACAATAGTATGTGTATAACCAAGAGGTTTCAATCTTTACAACTTCGTATTTTATATTCAAACACAATGTAAATATTTTAAGTATGTAAAACATTACGAGGGTGTACATGAGGAGTAAACTGACTTACCTAGAAGACTTTTAGAATTAGCCAATTTTAAGTTAACATATTTGGAATTGTCCGTATTCACAATCAGATGAAAATCGCTCAAAACTGTGCATTTATCAATCGAAATAGTTCAATAATTAAATTTATTTTCAAAATGAAAAAACGAGAAAATAGAAACTTTTAATAAAGACCCTCAAGAGTTAAGAAGTGTTTAATTTCATTAAGCTTTCAAAATCGAATTACTTAAAATCATTGAACTAATTGTACTTTAAATGGAATTTTCAATACTCTGCAACTTCGGATTCAGAGCCTCAATTATTGGTAAACAATTTTGAATTGATTAGTTTGGAATCGCAGAATATTGTATTGAAAATGTGGATTAGAAAATTGAACTAAATTTTGATTTAACTCTTCAAGATTCTACAGTTCCATTTCACATAGTAGCGTATTGTTTGAAAATTTTTTATTGGAAATAGTAAGGCAATCTCGATTGGTTCATTTTAAATCTTTTGTACAGTTTTGCAGATCACACTTCTTCATTTTTTAACTTGTTGGAATCCGGCGTTTTGGAATCTTATATAATTTCATAGGTTTTACATTTGCGACCAGTTGATATATAAAAAATTCTGTTCAATTTGAATGCTTCTTGTTGTTGAATCGCAATATTCTACATTTTCTGATAAAATTTGGAGATGGTTGAAATTATTTGGAACATTGATTATAGCAATCTAAACTTTCGAAAGTATATCGAAATTTATGGCAATTTGAAAAAAAACCTTCAAGGTATTACGGCCACAGATTTTTCAGGAAATTGAATGAAAATAGTTTCCCTTGGAAAACAATTTTTAAATACTAAAGATTGCTTAATTGTATTAGAAAGTTTCGTTCCATTTTTTCTTTAAAAATTTGCACAAATTTATGAACATTTTGTAATAAATGATAAATAATCGAACAATTCGTTTCTTATGTTTTCCATGAAAGATAAACTATTTTCTGACCAAATCGAATATTTCTTAAAAGCAGTATCAAATTAATTTTATTAACAATTTTCATTCGAATGCATTGACGAGTATTTTCGATTCTTCTTCAATTTCTAGCTCCAAGCAATTCAAGCACCAGAGTTACAGGGTGGCGAAATGACCAGGAATTTACTTAACTCAACGTAGACTGTTAAAAATTCTGCTGGAAAAAAATACGAGAAATGATCACTTTCTTTTTATGAATCAAAAAGAGATATTATCATTTGATTTCTAGAATCTAACGTTCCGTTATTTTGATTTTCAAAATATTTAAATATATCTATACGTCATGAGAGGAAGAATTTTTTTTCCCATTATAAGAAAAACGTTTTGCAAATTTGTTGCTCTGTGAGATTTTTTTAGCTGACTTGAATTTGATAATCAAATCGATGATGGCTCGTCTACAGAAGGAATTATTATTACATTCATCTTTAAAAAAAAATGTATTTATGACGTTTCATTTGCTTTACCTCATTCATCTGACTTTGGACAGGAGATTTCAGAAAATAATTATAGTTTTTATTTTAGGTGAACTTTTAAAACTAATTGTAATTCGGATTTAGACGAGAGGAATTTAAAAAAATCGTCCCTCCAATTTAAAATTGTCTCAATTTTAAAGTTCCTTCTTCCTAATTTCAAATAAAGAAAGTACTTCAAGCAGTATTCAGAGTAGAAGTAGTTTTCCAAAGAAGAAATATTTCTGAATTATGATAGAAAGCTTGTTTACATTGTTCATTGAAAAATCATCCTCTTTTAGTTAAAAAATCAACTGCTTGTTTGAAATTCAAACTTTTTTGTTGAAAATCAAAATTTTATGTTTAAGTTGCATTATTTCGATTCCAAATTCACCTCTGGTTGAAATTGTAACTACTTTGAAAAATCGATTCATCTTTTTTTTTTTTTTGAAAAATTCGAGTATTAAGTTTAACATTGATTTTTCAATTTGAAAATTAATTTATTTCTTTGAGAATTTATGTACTCTCTGAAAAATTTGACTTTTTTGCAGAAAATTAATCTTTATGGTAAAAAAGTCATCTTTTACTTAGAATACATCTATTCATTTGAAGATTCATCATTATATCTGAAAATTCATCAGTTTGGTTGAAAATCAATTACATCAACTGCAAATTCAACTGTTTCATTTTGCGTGCCAAATTTATCTTTTCTAGTTCGAAAAATTCGAAATTTAGGTGAAATTGTGTCTTCCTGAATTGAAAATTCAATTCTTACGTTGAATTTTCACATATTTTGTTGAAAAATCGATTTTTTGTAGAAAATTATCTTTTTCTTCGGAAGTTGATATTCTTCTTCAAAAATTATTTTTTACGGTCAACGATTCAAGTTAAAAAGTCAAACACTTTTCATTTTTTGTCGAACATTCATCTAGTTCAAAATTCTTATGTTTGGTTTAAAATTAATTTTTCAAGCCAAAAATGTCACTATTCCATTTTTGTTCGAAAATTTTTATTTGTATGGTTCGATTTCCAACCATTCTGTTGAAAAATTGTATTTTTTTGTTAAAAATTGTATTTTATGGTTGAAAATTGTATTTTCCGGTAGAAAATTATTTTTTTGTCTAAAATTTATCTATTCTTTTTAGTTAAATGTTCATCATTTCAGTTAAACATTTTTCTTCCTGGTTTAAAATTCAACTACTTCATTTGAACATTTAAAATTTTATTTGATACTTCATCATTCTGTGTATAGATGTAATAATTTCTTTGAAAGTTTTTTTTGTTTGTTGAAAGATACCTTTTTTTGTTATAAGCAATTTTTTTCAACTGAAAATTTGACTGATCCCAATTGAAAATTTCATAGATTCTTTCAAAAACCTATTTATTTAATTCAACATTTTTTCCCCCAATTTAAAATTTGAGTGGTCAAATTTTCGTTTATTAATGTTTTTCAGTAAAAGTTATTTATCTGTTTGAAAACTTGTTTGAATATTCACCTTCGTGGTTGTAAAATGAAGTCCTTCTAGTTAAATATTTATCTTTTTAGTTGAAAATTCATCTTCTTGTTTTGAAATCAAACTTTTCTGCTTGAGGATATTTTTTATCGTAAATTGATTCTTCTAATTGTAAGTTTAACTGTCTCAATTTTGGTAAGAAAGTGATATTTTTTTGTTGAAAATTAGAGTATTCTTTTCAAAATTGATTCATTTCGCACTGTTGATCTGTTGTGTTAAAAGATGTTCAATATGAACGTCATGAATAAAAATTAACGTTTGCGTTTTGCGACAAATATAAATATTTCGCTTCTATTTGACCGGGAAAATTGAAAAAATTGACCTTTAAGAACCGGGAAAAGACCGGGAATTTGAAATCGTCCGCCGAATCGCCACCCTAAATTATTATTAATATTTATAATATATTTAGTAGGGTGGACCAAAAGAAGGCTTTATTTTGTTTTCTTGAATGGCTCTCCTACAAATAGTTGGAAATGATCAGTGAAATACATCACCCGGATTTGTAAGGGAATTGAACAAAATATTTATTGAGGTGTCTTGTCAACACAAAAAAAAAGTGTAACTTTTTTTGTTATCCGGTAATGGATTAATACATTAACATCAGCAATAAATTAATATGAGCAATTATTGGCAAAAATAGTATGAATATATTTTTCTAAATTCTGCCCAAATTCAGGAGAAATCTTAAGCCTTTTTTTGAACCACTATTTATTTACTTTCAAATTCATGAACTTTTTTATAATAGAGGATACGGAAAAAATACCGGAATTGCAATTGAAATAAACTCTTCCGTGAAGCCTGGTAAATACCCACATCATATTTTCGATTATATGTCCTTTCTGCTCAATAGAAAATTATAAATAATTGAAGAAATATAAAAAGAATTTTCTTCCTTCCCAGATATCTAAAAAGGCCTTGAACCTCAACAAATCAAACACGCCGAGATCGGGTAAGAAGCTGAAATCCAAAGTTGAAGGCAGCAAAGTAAATCTTAGCATTTCTTCCTACGGGAAATTCCAAGAGCACCTAGAAGAAAGAGACGAACTACGAAGTTCTATGCTTTCAGAACAAGTGTTGGAAAATGCATGTGGAAGAGGGAATATGAAAACTCCAGTTCGAACACCAGCGAAACCCTTGAGAAAAAATTTGCTCTCTGTACCGACTTCTGGTACACCCAGACCTGCGTCAAGCTCACGATCAACTCCAAGAAGTCCAAGACTTATGAATACGCCGCGTTTGGCAACTATGCCAAACGGTGCGCACTTCCATTTCTGAAAAAAATCTAATACCTGATGCGGTAACTTTAATGTTTTGTACCTTTTGAGAGTGTTTATAACGCATTTTTAAATGTTTAGCGTTTAATTTTCAATACTCTTCAATGGTAGGAGCTCCTCTGCATTGTGATCACTAGCAAATGAGAAGCAAAAGTGCAAGAAATATTCAAGTATTTTGTGTATTATAAGTTTTTTCTTTGATTACAAATTAAAGACGAATTGAAATATAGGCTTGTAGCTACTTGAAATACCCTCGAAGGTGTATTCGGAGTCAAATTTTCTACTTGGAAACAAGCAGTGTGAATAGGTGCAGTCTTTTAAAGAAAGTTTTTATCATTTCACGATTGATGATGTGCTACCTTTTTTTAAATTATAACGCTGTTTGGTTGTGAAAAGTGAGTTTTTTTATTGTTTGAGTGTCTTATCTAGCTTGAGATCTTTTTCAGGAAACTGTTAATATTTATCCTGGCTCGGTGTCGAATGTAGGATAAAGTATTATTAATATTATTGTATTCTTACCTAACTTCTTTTAACACTAATGACACTTTTATTCTGTTAAACATATTCTTTTTCTACTAATCGCAATAATTATTTAATTAATAAAGCTCGGAGGTCAATGGTTTATTTCTGGTTATTTATTTCGGAACCTTTGTGGGTAAAAAGTTTTTATACAGGTATTTTACCATGTATTATACGTCTGATTCTCTCCTTCGTCCAAGTATAATTATACAAAAAAAATCGAAAAATTTTTTTGTGATAATTTAATTATTAATCTTCCAGAGCCAGACAGGAATTGATCAATTGAGCGAAAAATGACGGTAAGGTAAGAATATGGTATATTATCCTCACCAAATCCCTACCTTACCAACATTTTTCGCAATCACTGACAAATTGACAATGAGATATCGAGTTGTAAATTTAATAAGAGGCTTAAGGCCATGATAAACATGGGTCATGTGACCCAAATTATAGATTTTTTTGCAACAACTCACGCCCGCACCAAAATAGATATCGAGTTGATTATTGATTTTTTGGAGAGAGCCTTAGGAAACAATAAAATAAACTACGTTTGTATCCAACATTTGGTTCAAAATTGAAAGAAAAAATTCGCAAACAAATTTCTTTGTTGAAAATTTTGAACCAAATGTTGTATACAAACGTAGTTTATTGTTTTCTAAGGCTTTTCTCAAAATACCAACTCTATATCTATTTCGGTGTAGACACTAGACGTGAGTTGTTACGAAAAAAAGATGTCGATAAGGTAGGAATCGGGTAAGTTTAACATGGCCCTAAAATGTTCAGTACGTGTGGATGTCGATTAGGTAGGAATTGGTGAAGTATTGCGTACGGCTTGAATGTTTCCATTTTATAATTTATATGATACGTGATCCTAATTATCGATTTTTTTGCAACAACTCACGTCCGCACCAAGAGAATTTGGGTTGAAACTTTGAGAATGGCTTTAGTAAACAATAAACTACGTTTGTATACATTATTTGGTTAAAAATCTAAAATTGATATCTTTTTAATTTTGAAAAAAAAAAATTTTATTTTCGAACCAAATTTTGCATACAAACGTAGAATGATATTTTCTCAGTCTTTTCCCAAAAGTTCAACTCGAAATCTCTTTTGGTGCAGACGTGAGTTGGTGCGGAAAAAATTGATAGTTTGGGTCACGGGACCCATGTATAAAACGGCCCTAATTATATTTAATTATTCTGATCAACAAGAACCAAAATGCGAATACATAAGCAAAATTGCCAAAGTCGAAACCAATTTTATTCAGCCATTATTCTGCACTTATTATAGATATGTATATACTGTGTGTGTGTGTGTGTAACCAGTAGTGTCCAGAAATGTATGTACATATTATGTTTCAAAGTGCTTAATGTTTATGAATTGTTCGTATCATTCTTTGAAAGGTTAAATTTATTAATAATAGATATGATTTTACTAAAAAAATACTTAAACTAAGAAAACTGAAAAAAAAAGGAATCAGGATTCCAAAAAATTTACTTTTTGGTTATGGTTATGTCCAGTACTATTTTACAATGTATGATGATATATTATTCATTTTCACTTATTATTACTTTCGGTATTTTAGTGAATAAATACTTCAATTTTCGCGGTGGCTGTCCCTCACTCCCTCCAGCCGCAACCGATGGCGCTACTTTCGCGTCGGCCTACAGCGCCTACAGCTTGACAAAAAATTTCTGCTATATTTTGAATTTTGGTATATGCCTTTTGCTCTCCTTGTCACTCTTTTCCTGTTTTTCTTCCTACTTTTCGTCACCTTTCAGTCGATTTTTACAACTTCCCATTTTGATTTTTGAAACTGCCCATGTTTTTTTTTGGAACTGCCCATTCTTTGTTCTGCCCTGTGATTTTATTCGATTTATACATTTTTATATTTAGATTTTTGGAAACTTTCTCAAAATCGAATGCATTTTTTTTCCAACAAAAGCCATTTTTTTCCTAATTACATTCATTAAATGGTTTTCTGCTCCAGATATATAAGTTTTTTTTTCTCAATTTTCATTCTTTTTTTAAAACTAACAACTCACAGACGAACTTGCAGGTTTCGAGATATTCACAGCAAGAAAAAAGCCATTTTAGAGTACATATCGGATTTTGTTCCAAACAATGTATTATAATTATAGTTACAAATTGAGTTATGTATACTCAAATATTCTTAAAATAGAAAAACCGTTATGTTATGAATATGTTAGTTTTGTTGGGAACGAGGGGCTGTTCACTCTTGAAGTATCAAGAAAGTATCGGATACTTTGGATACTTTTTCCACATTTTAAAGTATCAGAGGGTTCAAAAAGTATCACCACCCGGGGCGCGGTCGGGTAGTCCAACAGCCACTCGCAGCGGAAAGCCGTACACATGGACCAATTTTTCTTTGGACCGATCGGACCGCTGCGTCCGACCGGCCGCAGATACTTCAAATACTTTAAATATTTTAAAATTTTGAGAGATTTTCGGATACTTTTTGATACTTTTTCTGCTTTTTAAAATATCTCTTCCATACTTTTTCTGAGTGAACAGCCCCTCGGTTGGGAACTTATCCAGTGTCACCAATGCCACCAACCTATTCTAGGCGCAAAAAACCGTTAGCACAAAACGAGGAATTGATTTTTGCGCTATTTTCTGTTTCCGCAACTATTTTAATTATTCAGGAGGTTAAGATTCCGTTCGCATGAATTGATAAATGTGTAAATATTTTCTTTTTGTAAGGTTACGAGGACAAGGTGTGCTCTTAATATCGTTCAATGCAAACGGCATAAATTGGAACAGATAAGGTTAGGATTTCCAACGCATTTTCTGTTTTCGTTTTGATAGTTTTATTGACAAAAGATGCTATTTTTGATAATTATAATAGGCTAATGAGTTAACTTCAAAACTAGTTCAAATTCTATACTTCTAATAATTGTAATTTAGACGTACGCGGATTTCATAATGTTATAACTTTTTCTCATATCCTTTTCTCTTTTATTTATAACCTTCAGGCGCGTCGGAGCCGTGTGGGCTGGGTGGGCTTGAGCCCACCCATCGAAATTTCAGCTACTTACAGTTTTATAATTCTAAGCTTTTTTTGCATAATTATATTCATTTTCTATTTGGTGAGCCCACCCATGAAAATATTCGTTCCGACGCGCCTGATAACCTGAAATTTATGCAAAAGTTTTCAATGGCTGATCCATTTATACGGTTCATACCATGAAATTTTTTGTTTTCTTTTTGCTTACTGGTGCACTCTTCTCAATTAGTATTGAAATATTTAAACTATAGACATTTTTCTATCACATAGTGCTCTCTTATTGAAATTTATCTTAAATACTTTATTTATATAATTGACCATTTCATGCTTCTCTTTTCTGTTTTTAAGTTTTCGTAGATATAATTTGTAGAGTTCTAGAGATTTACGAAAAAACAAAACCTTAAAGTCATGAAATAATCTGTTATTTTGTTGATTGAAAATTGTATATTCTGAAAAGATGGAATTTATTATTCTTCATTCAGGATTGATAGAAGGCAACCATTTAACAGTTAGTAAGTAATATTTATTAAACACCTTTAGTTCTATGTATTCTTTTCACGTTTATTTAAAATATAGACGGTGAAAAATCCAATCAATTATTAAGAAATCTCGCTTTTCTCCCAAATATATACGAAATTTTTCCGTATGATTGTATGAGTAAAATTGAACTTAATATTGTTCATTGTTAAAGAGAAATTTTTATATTGGCATTTGGGTCTGTACATTTTATTTTTCATGAATGTATTCTCAAGGTATTAATACTGAAAATTATCATTATACATCTATAATACATTATTGATTCATTGGACTCATCAGTAAGGCAACATGAACCAACCCTGCCTTAGACGATAAAATAACTATTTTAATTTTTCCAAAATATTTCAAAAAATAAATTCTTTTTTTTTCCAAATTATGGAGTTGATATCGAATAATTATAAGCAGTGAATATTTAAATTGATATTTTTCTAAAAAGTCCAAACAGTAGCTCTGCATTTTCTAACAGAATCACTTGAATGTTTCAGGAACACAACAATTTGTATGTTTCTATTCCAAATCTTCCCAAGAAACTCTTAAAATCCCGGAGATCGAAGCTTCCAAATTAATTTACGAAATCTGATGGGAGGTGCATATGAAAGCGACGCGCCTTCTTAAGGCTGGGCCGATTGGATGTTGGGATAAAGGTTCCAGAGTTCGGTCTTAGCAGGTGGATCGAATCAACCTACAGGTAAGAAAATTCAGGCGAATGATCAGTAGTAGGTGTGGCGAAGTCTTTTTTTCTTCTACTGGCTCCACCCACGCACCTGCACTTTTCAATGTTCTTCACTGGAAAGAAGCCACAAATTATTTTGAAATAGTTTTTGGAAATATAAATACCTTAGTCAAATCATTAGGATGGGAGTGTATTTTTAATAGGAAATGAAAATAAACTACAAAATTATTAGTAGAATAAATACAAACCAACGATTAAATATGTCCTAACTAACATTCTTCTTTGTTTATTTTCATTTTTTCTTTAATTTAATGTCAAAATATGGTCGCTGCATTCTTTTATTCTCAGGATCAAGAACAACATTCACGACAAAGTTGAGAATGATATACTTTTTAGTGGAAATATACATTAATCAGAGTTTTATTATTTTAAGTTTTATTCGAAGAAAAATAAGTATTGAAATTAAAAGTGACGTGGAATATATGGGTTATGATATTAATTTTTAGTCAAAAATGTATATTTGTTTCTCTGAAATTTACTTGGGAAGTTATACTCACATCCTCCAGGAATTTAACTTTAGAGGCTCTTGGGCTTTTAATTGCTTTGGCGTTGATAAGCGCGTTACGCCGTCAGAGAAACTGTTGGAGGGAAAAGAGAGGATAAGTGGTTGAAGCGGTGAGGAGAGTATAAAGGTCGATACGCACAAAAAACCGTGAGAGACGAGCATTTCCCTTTGCATTTCAGGTCTCTTGAGTCTTTCTGCTCTTGAACATATTATTTACGTTCCAGGTTTCTCCTTGCTATGTTACTATAAGCAGACAAATAGCTCAAGGTGAATCACAGTACATAAAAGTAAAATTAGCGACTATTTAAATGACGATATTTAATATTTTGGATTCAGTATCTCTGATTTGTGAAATAATAAGAGTCAGTAATTAGAGTAAAAGATGCAAATTTCAAGATCCAATTTTTCTCCATTTGACGTTAATTTAAATCTAGAATGGACACTTCTGTGGGCTTGTTTCTTCAATTTCATAAATTCAAGGTAACCACAGAGTGCCGATAAATTTGTATGAATAAATATAAAGTAGCATATACTTGAAGTGAATAAAATAATTAATAGTTTCTTTTTGAAAACTCGAAAAAGCGTACTTTTCCGACAAAATTTGTGTCTTAGAAATTGCTACAATCTTAATTTGAAATTTTACGCTTTAAAATAATTCTTATTCTCAATTATTCCAATTTGAATGCTGTGAGTAAGACACTTCTAATTTGGAACATTTATACTTTTAAATCATTTAGATTGAGAACTTTATTCTAAAATCTTTTTCTTCTCAAGGCCTAAAATAAAATTAATCTATTTTGATGGCCGGAATATGAAAAAGATGTGTCCAGGCTTGGTCCAGGCAGCCCTAAATAAGACATAAACCTCACGCCCTATCTGGGTCTGATCGGAAAATTTCTGCACAATAATGTGATTACATATTGTTTGGGATTTATGAGTTTTGAATAGTAAAAAATTACGGCAAAATGAAACAATTCTTATTGGAATTTTATAAATTACAGATCATATCCATTTCAGGGTGTCGACTTGATCGGGAAATGACCGGGAATTTTATTGACCTTTCGCGAATTTGTTGCTCCGTAGGATTTTTTTAGCTTATTATTGTTTCGCCTATAATATTAAAATTATAATTCGGATTTTCTTAGTTTCAAACTAAGAAAACACTTCAAGAAGTTCTTTGAGTAGAAGCATAGTATTTTGAAGAAGAAATATTTCCAAATCATGATAGAAAACGTGTTTAAACTGTTCATTACGAATTTATCATTTTTAAATTGAATAATCAACTACTTAATTAAAAGATAAATTCTTTTATCCATAATTATCAGTGGGGGGATAATATTGACCCTCAATAGTAAATTTCGTAGAAAATGTATGACGAGGGCCACCATTGTGTGCCGAAACGTTTGAAGCAATTTAATTGGTTTCAATTCACCTGACCCTAAAGCCAACTACATACGTCAACATTTTCTACGAAATGAACTCTTTTCTTTGACAAATAATTCTGCTTTAAAAGGTGAAGTATTCAATTTTAAATTCACCTCTGGTTGAAAATGTAACTACTTCTTCAGAAACCCATCCATCTTGTTGCGGCGAAAATTCCAGTATTTATACTTGAATATTGATCTTTATGGTTAAATATCCATCTCTTTTACATGAAATTCATTCATTACAGTTGAAGATTCATCATTTCACCTGAAAATTCATCAGTTTGGTTGAAAATTGATTCAACTGAAAATTTAATTGTTTCATCTTTAGTGGAAAATCGATCTTTTATAATTGAAAGTTTAACAATTTGGATGAAAATTTGTCTTTTGGAATTCAAAAACTCCAATAATTTTATTGGAAATTCACATTGAAAAAAAATCAATATTTGAGAAGAAAATGATCTCTTCCTTCGGAAGTGAGTTCTCTTGTTTAAAAATTCTTTTTTACGGTTAACCATACAAGTTATACAGTTGAATATTTTTTCTGTTATTCGAAAACTCATCTAGTTAAAAACACTTATGATCGTTAAAAAATTAATTTTTGAAGCCAAAAACGTTATTATTCCACTTTTTGGTTGAATATTATTATTTCTATATTTTGAAAGTCAACCATTTTGTTGAAAAAATGTATTTTTGGTCGGAAATTAACTTTTGGTAAAAAATTCAATTATTCTACTTGAAGATTTTTGTTTGAAAATTCATCATTTTGTATAAAGATGTACCAATTTGTTTGAAAGTTAGTTTTTTGTTTTTGTAAGTTAGTT
Source organism: Neuroterus valhalla (assembly GCA_011762715.2). Classification (NCBI taxonomy): domain Eukaryota; kingdom Metazoa; phylum Arthropoda; class Insecta; order Hymenoptera; family Cynipidae; genus Neuroterus; species Neuroterus valhalla. The sequence goes on along the minus strand of WSXT02183435.1, from coordinate 8,788 downwards.
TCTATTGTTATGAGTAATTTTTGAAACTGAAACTTCAACTCATTTCAATTGAAAATTCCATAGTTGTAGTTGAAAATTCATTTGGGGGACTGAACATAAATTATTTTCAATTTGAATTTGAGCATTCAAATTGTGGTTGACAATTTATCTTGTTTCGTAAAAATTGATTTATCTGTTCCAGAATTCAACTTTTTCAGTTGGAGATTCTTTGTTTTTATTAGAAATTGTATGTTTGGTATGGAAAGGTTTTTTTTCAACCAAAAATGTCACTTTTCCATTTTCGTTTGGAAATAATGATTTTTCAATTCGAAATTCCACTATTTTGTTGGAATATCGTATTTTTAGGTATAAAATCAATCTTTCTGCTTGGAAACAAATCATTTTGTTTGAATATTCACCGCTATTCATCTTCTGGTAAAAATTCCCTACTTTAGTTGAAAAATGAACAATTTTGTTGGGAATCCGTCATTGTTTTGTTAATGTAAATTGATTTTTGTCAGTTTTAAGTTTAGTTGTTCCAAATTAAAAAAAAAATTATATTTCTTCGTGGAGAGTATTCTTTTTAAAAATTTATTTATTTTGCAATGTTTGATCTGTTGTAATAAAGGATGTTTCAAATGAACGTAATGAATGGGAATAAATGTTTGCGATGTGCAACGAATATGATTGCATTACTTTTGGTTGACCGGGGAAATTGTAAAAATTAACCAGGAAAAATCGGGAAATGACCGGGAATTTGGAATCGTCCGCTAAATCGACATTGGCCAATTTTTAATTCAAATCTTCAATTGAATTGAATAGTTAATCATTCAAGCATTTAATATTGTACAGTTTCAATCTAAAAGACGTCAAAATGGAACAGTAATTTTGGAATCAAGAATTTGTCATTTCAAGATTTCGAATTGCAAAATTTTCAAAGTATAAAATGATGCATTTTCAAATATGAGCTTCAAAAGTTCAAAACTACAATATATTTAGTCAGGAATATTCCGAGGATTATTCCAAATTTAACAGGTGTAAGTTTTTATTTTTTCGAGAATTTTTCAAACTTGTGCGATTTCCAACTAAAAGTGTCAACAGTAAAACGATAATCTACATTAATACTCAAAAACTAAATCATTTTTCATTCAAAACTCTCTAGAGCAGAACCATTTCAATTTACCACTAATAAATATGAAAATTCTGAACGGGATTCTGAAAGTTGTTTTGGATTAAAAAATGGAAGCCCTCATAGTTAAACAACTTTAGACTAAAAAGGTTAAAAAAATCCCAAAGATTGGAATTGAACAATTCAAAATGCGAATTGTTGGATATTTTACAATTTTGAATCAAAAGTATAAATTACTTAGCAATTTACAAAGCCCTAAGACTGTAATTTTTAAATCTGTAAAGCTTGGATAAAGGGATTCTTTTCAATGTTTTTCAGCCTTCAACTTTTAATGATATAATGATGAATAATTTCAGTTTGATGTTATGCAATTCCAAGCTAATATTTTTCAATTACCTGTGTTACAATTTTTTATATGTTCAAAAATACATTCTTTTATTGGTTAAAGGAAAAAGAAGTTCGAGTTAATGCAACCTGAATTGTATGTCACTCTAGCTAGACAAAATAATACGGGCATATTCAAACGGAATCGCGGTTATTATGAACTTGACCAGAAAGTTTTTTGAGAATAAGTCTCGAACGTAGCCTTATTCTCTAACGCAGACCTTAAAATCGACAATTATACCAAATTGGACAATTGAATCTGGAATTTTTTGTTCATAAATATACTTAATTTTTAATGCGCAATCGAAAACTGGAGTAAAATTACTCATTTCAAGCCTTCCCACTTCTTTCTGACTTCAAGATACTTCAGGGTATTTCAATTTTAGAAGATTCTAACAAAATTCCATAGTGAGTTCAGGCTCGAGTCCAGGTGACTTTTGTGAATTCAAATAACTTAAGATATTTCAGAAGATTTTGAGTGACTTCGAATGAATTCAAGTGACTCAATGTGAGTTCGAGTGACTCCAGTTATTTGAAATCTTAAGTGACAATATTTCAATGAGAATTTCGAGGTTCAATATTTGTCAACCGCTCGAAAAAGCCTGGTTTCACATCTCGACCTGTCCAAGTGACAAAGTTCTATTTCGAAAAATGCGCCTTTTGCAAGTATCTATCTCCAAGAGTCCATATTGAAAGGTTTATTTTGGGTGACGAACTCCCAGGCTTCAGAATTTCATACAAATTGCATATTGTTAACACTATTGCGCCCCCATTCCCAACTTTATAGTACTTTTAATTTGCACCTCCCGATCTAGAGCCTATCAATATGGATCTTCCGAAATAAAACCTCGCTATTTGGACAGCTCAAACTTGCGTCCATTAGCACATGTGGAAGCCTAATGCAAAAAAAGCACCGAATCCAATCAATAAACTAGAGAGGTATTTTCCATGATTAACCGAAGACCAAAGAGCTTCTACAATCCAGCAATATTTCACATAAGTCTCTCCATATAGCAGAAGAAGAAGAAGTTTGGTAATTGCCAGATCGTCATCCCCATGCTTCTTCACCCTGCTACTGATTGTATCACAGAAAGCGTGGGCGTTGATGGTCCAGCAGTCTAGCGGATCGAAACTAGACACTCGCGAATGAGACCACACTGTCTAGTGTCTACGGGGACTCGTCACCAGGAATAGTATGGACTATACAGTGGACCTAGACAGGTCAGGAAGCAAAGGAAACGAACGCTATAAGTCATGTATCATATAAGCAGTAGTACAGTATATATGTACCTAGGAGAGCTGTATAAGCCTTGAGTGTAGGAGAGGGACGCTATCGGGCGTAAATAATGCGCGGTGGCGTCCGTCCGCCGTTGGTTCACTTGGTCGGGCATTCGGCTTGCCTGCCTGCTGGATGGATTGATAAAGATTAAAGGTAAAGGGAGGTGGCAGCCCGGCCAGGGGTGCTTGGAGTTAGGCGACAGAAGTCACCCAGCGAAACGAACCAGGCGTACGACAGGGGGATGATGTCATATAGGGGTCCACCGTAAATACATACAGATGCAGCCCGGGTTGATGCATTGACCCAACTCAGTGACGTAGCCACCCTCCTTTCTCTGAGGGACGCAGACTTACAGATCCTGCAGGGGGTGGAGGATTCCGAGTCAAAGGCAAGTCACGAGACGAGCTTGCAAAAAGTTACTCGCACAATACAACTCGAGAAAAGTTTTGATTTATAGGCGTGTAGAACTCTCTACGGATGAGTGATTCTTGGAACGAATCATCGAGTTACCTCAAGTAAAGGGAATTAGCTCGAGAATTGAAGGACTGTGTCATATATTTATGGGAGATTATATTTCACCAATTCTTGGATTTCGCGTTTGAGGGTAGGGCTTTTCAATTCATCATGGGAATGAAATGCACCCTACTGATTCTCATGATAAATAAGACACTGAATTCCGAAGTGTGAATTGTTTTAATGCTTTGATCCATCTTCAGCTATGTCATAAAAGGAGTGTTCGAAAGTCCTCTAATTATCGTAGATTTTGTTCATTTTTTTCTGATTGACTAATGCCAGAAAGATGAGATTAGGTCTGACGTTGCTATACAACACTGATTCGATTTTAAAGACCTACATATATTATACTTTATCAAAGTATTTCTCCAAAGAGTCGTGTTTTTCAACTGATTCATCTGGTATCTCTATCATTTTATGACGCATCCCGGATGAATCTTTTCCCTCGAAGACTGAAATAGCTATTAATGAAATGCCGTTTATTCACTTATGTCTTTATGAGTTCGAGAACAAGAGGTGCTTTAAGCCATACTCGAAACTTAACGTTGATTACGTAAATAAAATGCACAGGTACTCTTGTGTACTCTGTACTATTAAAAATTCTTTATACTCTCCGAAAACAGTAAATGAGTCAGTCGTATTTTTTTTTGTTTCTCTTCTGATTTATTTCATTCCATTAACTTGAAATTTATTTTCTGTTTTAGGTTAATGATTCTATATCCTAAGAGCAATTCTTACAGCTTTGACGTTTTGAGATTTTTAATCTATAACCGAAAGTCAACTATTACAGAGAGTGATTATTTTTCTCAATAATTTGGATGAAGATGTAGTCATTTTATTGACCACAATTGAAACCAAATCGTAATTATATTAAGAAACATCATCGATTCTACGTCGTAATAATTGTGGAAGTATTGAATTTGCCGTCTTGAGGAGTCTACCAAGGATATAGACAACTGCTACAGTGAGTAGTTTTTTACAAAAATATAATCCAGATGGAGATGCAGTCATCGTATTGAAGCAATTTGAAACCAAATCGTAATCAAGTTATTGAACATCATTGACGCTGAATCGTAAAAATAATGGATCTAATGCATTTTTTACCTACTAAATCACAGTATTAAAGGGAGTATCAATAAGTTTCATAAAAAATGTTCAAAGAAAGTAATGTTACATTTCATAACGTGAAATGTTGCCACATACATACATATACAAGTGATGTTATAACTGAGAACAACTTACGGAATCGTAATATTGTAATTAAAATTATTCAAGAACAACTTACGAAATCGAAAAATCAGCTTGAATATGAAATACGAGATAGGAGCTGGTTAATGAATAAGGCTTCTTTCTTGCTTCGCGAAGGGATGAATATATATGTAAAAGAGGACGGCATGGCAGCAACTTTAGCTGGGATAGAAAGAAAACGACTATAAGGGTTAGGTGGACGCTCTGCAGGAGGGATGGAATTGGTTTGCCAGCCACGAGAAGTATGCGTGGGGTGAAGTCGGTGCCACGTGCCCGCAGGCTCTCGGGGTGCCCGAGAAAACCCCATTGCTGTGTGCCGCAAGTTCGTAGTGTAGCTAGACCGTGGCCATTGCGAGTTACCTTTACCGCGTTTACTATTCTCTATTGTACATGACTGCGAACGCGGGGAGGCTGCGAGATTGTACATGAGTCATCGGAGTCGAGTTTTAGTCAGTGGCGTAGCATTTGCACTGTCTTAACAGTAATATACCTCGTTTTGGAGGAAAACCTTGGCGATTTATATTGAATATTTTATTTATTGTGCTTTTATTACATATGAAATACATTAGGTTATCTTATCTTTTCCGTAATGAAGAGATGGGGAATTCTATCAGTGTTGAGCTATTTTATCGTGTGATAAAATTTTTCCTCTGATGTGTACCCAGAATGAGGGATATTCTGTTTATGAGAGAGGTTCAATATTCCCTCGCAATGATTTCCCCTGGACGATTGCAGTTTTTTTATTCCTGACTATTTTGCTTTACATTCGAAATGACAGCACGAAGTTATCACTGAGAAATTATCTAAATTAATAAGAACCAGACATGGAAGAAGGTCGACTTTTTGTTTGTTTTCGTTTCGTTCTTTTTCTCATATTTTCTTGCAATGATGTTCTAAGTTTCTACCATCTCCTAATAGGAAAAAACGATGATAAAGTTTACCTCCCTTCGGGTTACGAACTTCTTGCAAGAAAAATGTGTATAAAATATCTAGTAGGTTAGAATTCACCTCGAAACAGATATGCTGTCACATGTCCTATTATTGATTCCGGTAATCGTTATCTTCTTCTGGGTCATAAACTGCTCCAGGTCCAGTCCCACCACAAGCGCCTCTGTAGGGGAATTTATACAAATTCCGAAATATTGATATCCCTTCAAAAATGTGTTAGCTACCTGCTAGTCAATCTGAAAAGGGCTCGAAATAAAAGTCAAACTTTGTACCAATAAATGCTAGGTGGATATCTGATCTATTCTTATTACTTGTTTGAAAATAACTTCGAACGTGCAAAAAACAATATATTTTCAAGTTTATGATGCCGATATTTAGAGGGAATCTCAATAACCTGGAGTTTGCAGAAAACTAGCACAAACAAACGAAAAAATTTAGTAACATTTACAATATTTTTTAGCGTAATTTCAAGCTTTAAACAGCTCAGACCATCTCCAAAAGTACCATCTACATATAATTCTAATTTCTCGAATATTTGGAATTGCATACAGTAACTGTTATATTTTCACTACTTGTGAACTCTGAAACGAGCAATATATTCATTTACGACAAACAAAGTACTTTAAACTGGTTGGTATGTGAACTGCAGATACCAATTTAGTGTGGAGCGCCTCCGGTGAGGATCTCAATTAAACAATTACACTTAAATTGAGCGAACGCTCACCGTGGTGCCCGCATGATCGTTAAGATTCCCTCTCGTGTTCACCTAAACTGCCTTTAAGGTGTCCTTCGACGTTAATAAGCTTTGTAAGCCTTTAATAAGTTCAATGATTACGGAGCCCCCATGTAGGTAGTTTATGGTTAGGTATCGTTTCATACGTGACTCATGACAGGTAATTCAGCCTCCTTTTTGACTTCAAGCCGACACAATATAACCAATTGTTAGACCCAGTCTAGACATTTTACCTCGAAACTGTGATGCGATAAATTGATATAACTTTGCGAGAGGTCGGAAGTATTAAGTTTTGTGGCTAGTTCACAGAATTTTCTTTATCATTTCTTGAAAACTGGCCTTTAATTGATATCATTTAGTATTGAATTTCACAAACCGTATTAGGAATGTTGAGCTCAGGTAACTGGATGTAACTAGGTTGATTGAAAAGTTTTAAAGACTTGATTGGGGTGGATATCTATCTATTTGTTTTCAAAAATCTGTTGTTGGCTTGTGTGAGGTTCTCTATGATTGCGAGCTCGATTGCGAGTTGCGAAAAATATGTTAGACTGGAGATGTTTACAGTTCAACATTGTTCGTAATAGGAGGCTTCACTGTATGCGCGATGTGCTGATACAAGACAGATCTGCTCACGCTACTCTAGAGCAATCTTTCAAATTGTCCGTGGGGTCAATCAGCACCGATATCAAAGTGCGACCGTCATACATTCCTCGTGAGAAGAGTCTGGTCATCAACTACAAGAAGGAGAACGCTGTACTTTAATCACGTCGTACACGTTAATGTTTATTCTCATATATACAGTATATATATCCGAGCGACGCGGACTTTGCTTCGATTAAAAGCCTCTTCGAATGAGTCTTGTCTTGTTGTTTCTACTAGAATTAGAAAATCCGTAGGTAAAGTCACTTGTGAAAATATTTGCTTTTTTATTCGCGAATACTTCTTGATACTTTAAGTTTTTTTTTTTAATCAGACGATTAAAAATGATTACAAATAATTTCTGGAAATCCTAGGTGAACATAAATATCTCAATTGAAGTCTCTTATAAATGATTTTTGGGTTATCAACGATTCCAGAAGCCAACCATGAAAAATCGATCAATGACAAACTTTGTCTGATTTTTTGTTTTAAAGTCTTAACAAAACTTTGCAATAAATCTACAACTTATTGAACTTGTATTAACTTCAGAATATACCCACAGACAGGGTGGTTGTACTGGCTACTCAGAAGGATGAGACCAAATTTTCGTTGATAAAATTGTTTAAAAGAAATTAGCGCTTCTTATTGAACAATTTGAAATTTCAATTTTTAATATTCTACGAAATCGAAGCTTTTAAAGTTAGACTATTCCCAAATGAAAATAATCGAAATTCTTTGAATCCAAAGCCTTGATTGGACTGTGGAAAGTGGAATCCATAAAAAAGTTACAATTATAGTTCTTTTTTTTTGCGGTATTTAACCAAGCAAAAAAATCTTAATTCAAGATTTTTGAACCGAATTGTTGAACTATTATGACTTCCAACTCGAAGTTAAACTACAATATTGATCGACTGAAACTGTCTGTTTTATGAATTTTCAATCTGTTGCTTAGTTTAAAACGTTTTAAATTGCATTATTCAACTATTAAGGTTTTCAATTTGAAATTCTACATTTTTGAACAGTTTCAAATTTGAAGCGGAATGTTTATAATGTTTCAATTAGGGATTTGAAAATTTAATGTGCTTTCAATAGTTTAATTTGAAATTTTCTAATTCTTCAAATTGCAAACTCAATCGATTAAACTTTCTTGATTGTACATGTATATCGAGAATTCATCATTTTTGAATTGCTTGATTCTGATCAATTGAAAATCCTACAATTACGTTCAAATTCCCGTTTTTTCAATTCTAAGCACTCCTAATTTGAAATCTTAACCCGAAGTACAAAAGATTCTAGATGTTAATATCTAGATCCACAATTGTTCAACACCTTGAAAGAAAGGTTTTTTTATTTTTAACGCATTTTTATTATCATTCAATACTGAAGACTTCAAACTAGAAAATTTTGCAATTATAGGTGTATTAAGATGATGCATTTCTGAATAAATTAATTTTCAAGAATTCGTTTACAATACACTGGAATCCCTTAGAATGGGCGATTTCGAACATTTCTATCAACGGCCTCGAGATCATCCCCGCGAGAGCTGTAACGTAAACATGCATTGTACTAGCCGAGAATGGGTCGTGGCGAGTGCCTCTCTCCGAAACCCCTCGGACCGTCTCGTTTACTACTCGGAAGGCCTTTCATGGGAGGCCTGTTCTTTGGGATCCCAGTGTTATTTCAAAAATTAGTCCTTTCAATTTAAAATGAATTGGGTTCAATAAAGGGTTCAAATAACCGACGGCAATAGCTGCGTGGTGTGGTGGTTGTCAACTCAGCGGGATCTCGAATGTCAAGCATGAACGGGCGCGGTTAGCGGTCGGGTGGGTGACTGTTCGGGATTCTCGCTTAGTCGTATTTTCACTAAAATTAACCCTAGAACGGAAACGTGAAACAACTCATCCTCTAACGGAAACATGGGGTTGCGCTGCACCCC